>JAOWBN010125880.1:0-31744 GCA_028565015.1 Pinguicula moranensis
ACTTGTCAACTATTTATAAAATTTGTAATTTTATAAAGATTGATAAATTTAGACTTGTTTAAAAAATTATAAAAATAATTTTTTTAATATAATTTTCGGATACGAAAAAAAAAAATATTATAAAATTAAAAAATAATCCATCGATCTGGAGGGCCAACCGTGCCAGAACCGTGTAGGACCCGCCGCAACCCGGCGGGTGGCCCGTGGCCTGGAGGGCCGGGCCAAGGGCCGGTTAGCCCGCCGGCGGGCATCTCTAACCGCCGCTCACAGTTTGCGATTTTGACTGTCACTGTTCACGGCGGTGCGTGTATGTCATGCGTCATGTCAGATTTGCGCGATGAATGCATTTTCGTGTGCATGCATCATGCAGCCGCGTAGTGTTCATCGTTAACTGCCGTCTGCCTATCATAATCTTATGTGGGGTGGAGCGTGTAATTCACGCGTTGTCGAGTTGCCGCACGTAATGGTGCGTAGTAGCGTTCCAACCGATTCCATCAACCCAGATCTGCGGATCCAGCCACCTTCCACCGTCAACTACGCTTTGGATGACACGTATTCGTCACACGCCACCGCACTGAAGTCGTATCCGCCAAAAAATGCCACGGTCATAAAAAAAAAAGACCGTTGTTTTGGCGAAAGATAGCGAACGACGTCGGAGGAAAAATGGCAAAAAATTACGGCTTTTCTCATCATTTGGGTACTAGCATAAAAAACATGATAGCGGCGATGAAACAACTGTGAATTGAGCGAACGAGGTGACGAGGCAAAGTGGGAAGAACGGAATCGTGGAGAAAGCTACACGAATCGGGACAGTTGGTGAAGAAACCAGAAGAATCACGTGATTCTCACGTTAATGCAGGTTTCGGGATTGCAGTGAATGAACTCGAAAGACATCGTAATAGGGTTTCGACGAATATTTTTATTTATTAATTAAATTAAAAATAAAAAAATAGAAAAACAGATTGGGCCGCCCAAATTCTTCTAACGTCTTGGGCCAATTTTTTCTTCTATAAAATAAAAAATTGGGCCATTTTTTTTTTGAAAAAAATTATTGTTTGAGAAACTCAATTCCATTTATGTGTTAAATGAATTATTAATATGCATGATTAAGAATTATTTATTTTATTTGTTAAGTGCAACTTTTTTTAATTCTTAGCATACATGATTATGGATTAATTTAAAAATACGTTCTTTATTCCGAGCATGTATTACATGAATTAGCATGCTTATATGCTTATGTGTTATATTTTTTTAGGATTAATTTTTAAACAAAAAAAACAAATAGTTATGAACTATGTGTTAATAATTTATTTTTGAAATCAAAATTAAATTAACATAAATTTGAATATCAAAATAAAATCCGCATTAATTGTGCTCACCAGGGGCTGTCTTGGATTGGTTTTTAAGATGGACCATTGTACCCCCACCAGAAATCTGGTCTCTTCACGAGGAATGGCAAGTGTTGTATAGGAGGTTGGTTCCCTGATTTGGATCTTGAGTCCCAACCTGTTACCTGAGTGCTTGACGAATCGGTTAAGGATCATATTCTGTTCATGTTCAAATTTTTTGATAGATTCGAAATTTTCTTTTAACTATACGTTAAAAGGAAACCGAATTGTTATGTGTTAACAATTCTATGAGCCAGTTCGTTTGGATAAACAAAAAAATGCTCTAAAGTACAAACCCCGAATTATTACAATTAATAATTACATGTGCCAATTCGTTTGGCTGTATATGCTCCTTTGTGTTTACTTGAATATGTTTCATTACGTGAAAATTTGATTCTCTTAGAAGTTTCAGATTATGCAGTACGTGATTATTATGAGCCTGGCAAAATTTTCGAACGTATTACATAATCAAAATTCCTTACAAAAAATTTAATTTTAAAATTGTACCTAATGTCCTTCTTTAAAATATAGTTATAGAAATGGTACCCCTAGTATGATAACCGAGCTCTCTTTTAGCAATAAGTTAACTTGACTGAATTATGACATCTGGTCCAGAAAAAATTAGTATCTTCTCCACGAAAATAATGTTCTAGAGCATATTACCATGGAAGAACCCAACAGAACAAGCACAACCTACAATGCATGGGTCAAGAAGGAACAGGGTGTCTGCTATGATATAGAGGGTATTGCATGCACGACGACCTTTTTAGCGTATACGATGTAGAGGGTGATGACTTGTTTTCTTCAGTGTCGTGGCTGAAAACTAGCTCAAGGTTATCCTGAATCACAATAAACAAGCTAAAAGATAGCAAGTGGAAAGCACAGGGTTGAATCCACAAAGAAAGGAGGTGTGTGCCTCACTGGTTTGGCTCTGATCTGCTGTTGTGAAAACGTATGCAAAATGGGGAAAGTTTGTTGCAAATAAATGCTGGAACTATAAACAATGAATCAAAGACGAAATCTAGATGAAATGTCAAAGGAGAAACGTACTTCTGCTGACCTTTAGTCTATGAGAAACAGCCTTGAAAGCAATAAGATCATAGGTGCACTTTAAGACACTTTTATGGTACTTAATGTGTAGTTCTTCAACCACTGCGTATCTACATGTAAGCCTGACTCCCTAACCGGTTTATCAGTCTTCTAACTCAGCTATAAGAGCAACATTAAGACCATAAAATCTCATTAAGAGTGTGAATCTAAGAAATCTAACCGAATACTCCTTCCTCTACAGTTTAGTTTTATGTACTTTAACTAAGAAATGAACCAACCGCCTCATTTGATTGTTAAAGCTGCTATCATATAAGGTTTTAGTGAAATAACAGAACCCTAAATCCTTACTAGCTACTGATTCAATTCTTGTTCAGTTAGATGGCCAATCCAAGTTAATAAGAAAAGAAACATACATGTGTATCTAAAAACTTAAAACCAATACCATTGTCTTGCAATTGGACCTATACCTCACCAATTTTTCCAGGCAGCCTCAGGAGTTATAGATAAACAGAAGTATGATGGATTTATCCGAGCATAATTGGATAAATTAGCAAAGTTTCAGCAGACAAAGTCATGACAGAAAAAACAGTCTCCTGAACTATTTTGTAGATTGAAAGAAAACATTTTATTCCTTTAATCTTGAGTGGAAATTATAGTGTTTTTTCTATGCTCTGTTTGACTCTATTCTACCCTTTTATCTCCCTCCTTTATACACAAACAACTAGTTAAAACAGATGAGCTACAAATAATAACAGATTCCTTGAAAATAGGATTTCTTAGACCATAGATGAGGGAGTTGTTTTCAATCTATTTTTGGTCAAATATTGCTACAGATTTCCCTTGAGTGTGATATATGTCTCTATCTGGAATATGTATAGCAGCACGTGCAGAGATACACCTGAGGCTTATGGAAGAACTTGAGTTCTTCAACAGACAACATAACTGTCCAGACAATTACTCTGCTCTGCAGTCTGATCGAGTGTGCTGTTTCTTGAATTTTTCTTGAGCTTCTGGTCTACTGAAATCAATGTATCAGAGCTTCAGTATGTACCTGAGCTGCATATGAATATTAGGCATCAAATGAATCAGGCTGATTCACTTTGATGCACTTCTGATAGCTCCTGGAAAATGCTTCATGATCAGAACTTGATGAATGATCTGATCTCCTGCTCACTGCGTTGTGGTGCAGTGCCTTTCCTCTCATTTTTGTGTAGTATGGCATTGAAGTCTCCCAGGAGACACCAGTTTTAATCATTCTTTCATATATATTCTGCTATCAATTCTTTCCATTGCTCCTATTTTCTATTTAGACTGTTTGGACCATATACATTTGTCATGTTTGATACCTTATCTTCATTGTACCAGTATCCTTTGACTCCTAAGTATCTTGATCTTGACACTATGCTTTGTCTTTTGAATTTCCTGCAATTCCAAATGCGCAATAATCCCCCTGACTGTACTTCCAATTCCAAGTCATACCATAATAAGGTGCACAACCTCTGATCAATCTATTCCATTTTAGTTTCTTGCAAACTAATTTAGTCTGGTTTCTGATGAAAAATAAGATTTTTGACACTTCTCTTTCTGTCAGCTCCTCCAAGTCTTCTTACATTGTATGTGAAGTTTCATGGGACTGGTGATTTCTCTGGTGTTCGGTGAGAACTTGATGGGAGCTCACTTTTACCTCCTACTTCTTCATGCTTATTGAGTTCCAAGAGCTGATTTTTGCAGCCTTCAATGTCAGGTTCATATGATATTCCTAATTTGTGTCCTATATTCATCATTTCTGTAACTTCCTTAACTTGTTGATTGATGGTTGGTTCCTTAGTTTGTGTATCAGTCTCTACATTCTTCTTTTCCTTTGAACCAGAGGTGATGACTATTTGATTCAACCATTCATCAAGAACTGCTATGTTTTTGTCCCTATCTAGATCCTTCTCCTTACGAGTTTGGCTTCTAGTTTTCGTCCCACCCCCCCTACGTACTGAAACTTTCTTCTTTCGAACAGGTGTGTCTTCCTGACATTTTATTGTGCCCAGAGGAGGAAACTTAGTTTGATCCTGGGCTAAATCCTTGGTTACTTCTAGGTACTTCTCACTGTGCTCATCCTCTTGTTCATTATTAGAGATTTCTTTTGTACTACCTTCAAGGTTCAAGCAGTTGTTCAATAATTGATGTTGCTTCTCAATGTACTGGTTTAAAATCTCCCATGCTTGTTTGTTCGTATCCTGTTTGTTCATCTCTATGCCACTATAGGTTTATGATTGCATAGCTCTACTATTATTTGGTATCTGATCCTCCAATGTTCCTTCACACTCATTTAACTGACATAGCCCAGACCCTCCTTTTCCTTCAATGGATGCCTGAGTTTCTGGCACAAATTCTAAATGTACATACTGTATGCTCTTATGTACTGTTGGCCACCAATCAAGTTGAGTTGGCTTCCATTGCAGCATTATCAGCGAGTAAGGATCCTGTTCTTGTAAGTCATCGGATATTACTCTATTCACTTCTTCTATTCTATCATTTGTGAATTGCTCAATTGCTACATGCACAGAATCATCTTTACAGAAATCATTGGTGGTATTTGATTCAAGGTCATCTGTATCAATGCTTCCTCATGCCAATTCACTCGACTATGTGGGTCTGCTACCTCCATTATGAGCAGGTTACATATCTTCTTATCAATCTCTACAGCCAATGTTTGATTTATCAGTTCCTATTTGTTCACCTCTACTAGCAACAGTGCAACATCTAGATACACTTTGTTTTTGGTATCCTCATCTATCTTTTCAAATACACCAAACTGAGAACAAATATCTTTAAATGTCTCATCATTCCACACATGTATTGGCAGTCCATACACCTTAATCTAACATAATCTTTTGGACACCACATTAAACCTTCTGATGGAGACCAAGGTGATGCACAAGTGATCCAGTTATTAAGCCATGCACGATCTTTATTTAAAAGATTCACTAGATCACACTTCTCTTTTTCCCAGAGTAAGGTATCAAGCCCCATTGGCCTTAGGTTTTTTGTTTTTATTAACCCGAATTTTTAGCTTTTATTCATAGAAGTGCCAAAGCACATTATTACAAGACAACTCCTGGTTCTTCCAGATGATGATATTGAGTAAGGCACATCCCCACCTCCTTAAAACCTCTCTTTGGCAAACCCCGGGGAGGAAAATCCAAAGAGAGGAAAGAGTATGGCGGCATATGCCCCCTTTTACAAAATAGTAAATATGATATTCAGTAGTACATGAATAAATGTAGAGGTTTTCCAGCCTGGTTCCCCCTGCTGGCTTAGTGAGGCAATGTTTGCTGAGAGATAAGCCTTTGTTTTCTAGCATATATGGCTGTGAGGTCTTGTTGCAAAATGGCAGCTGTAGCTAATGGAAGGTCGTCATATGTTGAAAATAGAGAGTCTTGATTTGAGGCACCCCAGTTTGCCAAAGAGTCCGCAGAAGTGTTAGCTTCCTTGTAGCAGTGTTTAATGGAGATGTTGTGAAAGGCTTGCTGAAGCTGTTTGATCTGTGTAATTTGTGTCCTGATCCGCCATGGTGAGATAGTGCTAAGAAGGGAAAAGAAGAAAAGTTATCTGAATGAAGGTCATCACCTACAATGTCAGAGGCCTTTGTGGCCAAGGTAGGCGGCAGAGAGTTAAAGACTTAATTAGGACACAAAGAGCAGATTTTGTTAGATTACAAGAGACAAAGATCAGCCAGGTTGGGAAAGAGCTTTGTTATTTCTGATGGTATGATTTGGAGTTTGATTGGATTTATCAGGTGGCTAAGGGGCAATCAGGTGGACTCTTATGTATTTGGTACGAGAACAAGTTCAAAGACAATGCATCCTCTCCGGAGAAGGAGTATTAGGGGTGACTGGGATTTGGCATGGAGATAGTAGTGCATCAGATATGTTGAACATCTATGGTCTGAGTGATGTTGAATCTAAATTGGATCAATGGAATTAAATCAGAAACATTTACATTGGAAAAGAAGAGGATAAATGGTGTTTAATGGGGGATTTCACTGCTGTACTAGATCCAAGTGAGAGGAGAGGCATTTCTAACCACTCTTGTTTTCAGGAGATCTTTGCCTTCAAAGACTTTATCCATGATATGTCCCTACAGGACTTGAGGATGGAAAGAAGGTATTTCACCTAGTATCTAAAGTCCCTAAAAACTATGAGTAAGTGGACCGTTTCTTAGTGAATGATCATTGGTTAGGCCATGACACAACCTGGACACAAAATGGCCTTGATAAAAATGACTATGATCACTGTCCTGTTGCTTTAAATTCTGACCTAAACTGGGGGCCTAAACCCATGAGAGTCTTTGATATCTGGCTAGAAGACAAGGACTTCATTTTGATGGTCGAAAAGATATGGAATTCTACATGGCCCATTTGCTATGCCAGCTTCAGAATTTAGGAGAAAATCAAGGCTATTAGAGCAGGTATCAATGTCTGGAATATGGGTGCCCCAATAGATCCTCTGGCTCAAAGAAAGGTAGTGGTGAAACAGCTATTTTATATGGTGACTGAGGCAGGGAATGCAATGCTACGTATCTCTGAGGCTGAACAACATACCATCCTCAACTTACAGGAACAACTGAGCAAGGTCACAATAAATATAGACAGCATGCTCCATCAAAAATCAAGGATAAACTAGATCACAAAAGGGGATGCTAATAATACTTATTTCAACGGATGATTAAACAGGAACAGAAGAAGTAATGTCATGAAGGGTATCTGGAGTGGAGATATTTGGCTTAAGGACCTGAACGGGTTAAGGAATGTTTTCTGAATAACTTTCGAGACAGGTTTGCTGAGCAATACTGGAGTAGGCCAAGTCTATGGCATACCTTTCAAAACGCTATATAGGTCTAAGAATATATTGATGTAACCCTTCTTTGAGCTGGAGATATCACAGGCGTTACAGGCTTGTAACAGAAGCAAAAGCCCTCGACCTGGCATGTTAAACTTTAAATTCATTAAGCATTTATTATATCTATTCAAACCCGATATCCTAAACATGTTATTGGAGTTTCACAGGAATGGAAAATTGGCAAAAGCAATGCAACTCATGTTGCTCTGATAGCTAAGAAAGAAACACCACTACACATACCAACTAAAGAGAGGAACTAATCTGAGCACAAATTCAAGGCACGGGCTACATATACAATTATGGAAGTTTTTTAGTTTTTATCTTTTCCTTACTGTATTTTAACTTCTTCTAATATTCATGTTGTCCTGACAGATGTACCTGAAAGAGGTGTGGTTTGTGAAAGCACAGAATGAAGTAGATTAATGACCATTTGGATCCATTGGACTGGATTCTAGAGGCGGAAGACATCCAATTCAGACACTTCAGGTAGCTAAGGAATGGAATCTCAATTGGTAGATTTGAGGTTGAGGTAAACTTAGCACTTTCTGCTCTTCAGGTAAAATGCATGCACTACATTCTAAGTCTCAAAGGTCAAAATATTGGGGTACCTTGATATTTACTTGTCAGGTTGTGGGTAGTGGATGCTATGCAATATATATTGTGAAGTGGAATTATTATTCTCTTGTATTATCTCTTTACTTCTTGGCGGTACATGTAGGAGGCTAAATATGAGGGATTTACACCTGAAATACTCCATATAGAGCCATAGAACAGAAATCACACGGGGCAACACTAGGGAATGGGTGTGTTGCGTCTCTAGGAACACTTGGAGATGGAATTCAGATTGTTGGATCAGTGCAAGAGGCTGAAGGGATCATGCAACCACAAGTTTGGTACTTGGCATGTGGCGCTAGTAATTACAGAGCCATAGCAAGTTGAACTAAACATAATTCTGCAGAACTGAGCATATATGAGCAAGAACTGAAGGTTTTGAAATGTATGCATTGCATAAGGATGGGGGCAATAAATCAGATGGATAAGATGCTATAAGGTGTACAGGCTGATCCTTGCTAACTACCATGGTAAAGACTCCCGTAGGCATATTTATGGCAGCCTGCATAGTCTAAGGTCAATAGATCAATGTTGTATTTAGCCTATAGGTTTACATAGCTAGTCGGTAATCTTATGACATTGATGTTATAAGGTGTAAAGGCAAAGCTGGGGTCTTTAGTAGGGTAATGACCCTTGTCGTCAGTAATATGGCAACCTGCATAGCTGAGAGCTTGTTGATTGCTATTGTATACCAACCTTGTCTATGCACGTGTATCTTATGTCTCATGTAAGGTGTTCTTGTTCTTTTGTCATTTTTCATTTTCTTTTTGGTTTGTGGTTGGATCGTTCACGACCATTCCTTTGTACATACTTTTTATACTTGTATTGAATTTTCGCATAACAAAAGAAAAAAAGAAACACCACTACACATCCATGACTATCGTCCAATAACTCTAATAGGAGCTATGTCTAAACTGTTATATGAAGTTCTGGACAACAAAATCAAAGGTGTGATTGAGGAGATCATATCTCCAAATCATATGGCTTTTTATCCAAAACAGAAAGCTTCTAGACAGTGTCATGAATGAGGAGGTAGATGAACTGAAGAGTCACGGGTTATTCTTCAAATTTGATTTTGAGAAAGCTTTTGACACCATCAACTGGAGTTATCTGCTTGATGTTATGCTGCAAATGGGATTTCCTAGCTGCTAGATCCGGTGGCTTAAAGGTATCATGGAATCTGCCTACAAGATTAATGGCAGTCCTACTAGCGAGTTCTACCCCAGGAGGGGGTTAAGGCAAGGGGACCCCTTGTCCCCTTTCTCTTCCTAGTAGTTGCTGAAGTCCTATAAGTGCTGCTAAACAGAGTTGTGGATCTCAATATGTTTAAGGGTCTCGAAGTTGGCAGAGATAAGACACTGATAATTCATCTGCAGTTTGCGGATGATACATTGCTTTGGGGACAAGCAAATTGGAATACAATTAAATCCCTCAAAGATGAAGATGTACTGCAAATTTTTAAGATCACCTATGGACTCAAAATTAACTTTTTGAAATGTAGCCTTACTGGGGTCAATATGCAGCAGAATATAGTAGAAGAAACGGCTGCCTATATGGGGTGTAAAACAAGCTCCCTCACAGTTTAATATCTGGGGCTACCTGTGGGAGCAACCCCAACAAGATCTGCAACATGGAGGTCTATTATAGATAAATTTAGAAGGCCTTGAACCACTTGGAACACAGATATCTTTCTCCAGGGGGAAATTATACTCATCAATTCTGTCTTGGCAGCTCTGCCCTCACATTACTTTGCATTCGCTAAGGTTCCACCAATAGTCATCGGGAAACTTACGACCGCCCAGAGATCCTGTTTCTAGTATAACAGATTGGACTAAAAGAAAACCTGCTAGATTTCTTGGAAGAAGATCACTGAACAAGTGGATAAGGGTGGATTAGGAGTAAGGAGACTGGACAGTTTCAATGATGCGATGCTGGGAAAATGGGGAGCTAGAGCTCTTAGTGGGGAAAATAATCTAGCCACGGATATCATCAGATCCAAATATGGCCAAGATGGAGTTCTAACAGTGGGCGGCCATAGATAACTCAAAAGGCCAAGCCAACCAACTTTAAGATTCAGAGGAAGAAGAAGGGGTACGATATCTTCCTCTAGCTGGTGGAATGATATCCATGCAATGGTGAACTCTAGTTGGGTTTGTCAGTTACTTATGATCAGAGTAGGAAATGGTGTTGGAGTTAAATTTTGTCTAGATAATTGGCATGGCAATATTTCTCTTGTAGAGCTGTATCCCAGGCTATTCACAGTAAAAACAAATCCTGGCTTCTTTTTATCAGACTGTGGCAGTTGGGAAGAAAACACATGGATTTGGATCTGGTTATGGAGAAGAAGACAACTAAGAGAAACAAAAAAATCTGACCTAACAAACTTACTTGCTTTTCTACAAGGCTGCCTCTTTAACATAATGGAGAAGCATATGTATTACTTTGAGGGTAATCAAGGGGGAAAATACACTGTTAGCCAAGCCTATAAACTTATTGTTGTTGAGGGTCCTGAAGTTTAGTCACAACAGGAAGCTCAGAAACTAGCAGGCATTTGGAACAGGATGGTGCCTAAAAAGATATCCTTTTTGTGTGTGGAAAATGATGTAGGATGTTGTGCCAACAAAAGTAATACTACGAAGAATAAATATCATACCTGATGCACCGGAAGTGCTTTGTACTATTTGCTTTCATGAATTAGAAACATCGGATCACCTATTTTTTCACTATCTTTTTTCTTTGCAGGTCTTGAGAGGAATTCAAATATGGCTGGACACTCCAGAAACTAATCAACTGTCCCATAGCCAGGCTCCATCTCTTGAGACTTTTGACAGGCAAAGCCTTCACATATCTGTAAGGAGATCTGGGCATCTATTTTGGCAACCATGACTTGGCATATTTGGTTAGCTTGAAATGGCTTTCACTTTCAGTCAACACCTATAAATGTTATGAATTCTGTCACAAAATCAAGAAAGCAATATGGTTGTGGCACAAAGCCAGAAGTAAACATTTTTCATACTCTTTTAATGACTGGCTGTTAAATCCCGTGGTTTGGCAACAAAATAGTTGTAGATGGTACTACAGGACTATTGGATGAACTATCAAATATGGAGTGCAGCTGCCTACCAGAAGGAGAATATATTTATTTTTGCATATGTGGTAGGCCCTGTTAACATCTGCGTATGCTATTGATATGAATCTTAAGCACATGGCTGATTTGATTTCTACGTAATTGTTTGTGTTTTAGTGCTTCCCTTTCACAGGTGCCTCGATGGAAATACTAATGGATAGTCAACAAATATTTGCAATGAATTGGTTGACTTGTTATTTAAGTCTATTTGGTATAGGTTAGGAGGTAGGTCAAGATGGTGTAAATTCCTTCCCCTTCACATACTATAAGAAGGGAGATATATTGTGCGAACCGTAAAGGCAATGATTAATATAATGATGATGATGGAGCAGCAGTTTCCTACCCCAATTGTGATAGACTTCATTGCAGTAGTTTATTTAGTCACCACGTAAGTTGGCTGGTGGTTGGAAATCTATACATGGCTAATTAACTTCTTCATATATCCGATAAGTGGCGAGATCAGAAGGTGCAAGAAAGTGTAATGCTAATTTCAAAGGGATCAACGAGAGCAATGACACCTTCCGAAGGGGAAACTCTCTAGTAAGCACAATGACAATCATAAATCACGAAGTTATAAGGTAAGCAGGTTGAGCTGAGATCCTATGGGATCAGTAAAGACGTCTGTCGTTATTAAAGTTTACTTTGAGGGCAACCTGCATAGCTGAAAGTTAAATGATCAATGTTACAAGAAATTGCGACGATCATAAGAGTATGATGCTATAAGGAATACAGGCTGGGCTACACACCAAAATTTGCTTGATGTTTGTAATGACTCTTGTGGCCATCAAATCACTAAGCTTTGATAACAACCTGCATAGGTGAAGATCAAATTACCAATGTATTTTTGTCTTGTGGTATAGGGTCCCTAGAGGATAAGCAAAGCTACCATTGTTTCTTTCTTTTCTTTTCTTCTATGTATCTTCTCATGTCTATCTTGTACATAACGTTTGTAATTTTTTCATATATAAGAAATTTGGCTTAACAAAAAAAAGGAAAAGATGGTTCTCATCCATGGATCACAATCTCTATTGTAGAATTTGACACTAAAATCATAACCTCCACAACTATCACGGACTCTAAAATGGGGTCAAAACAATATTGATCCAAACTTTTAGCTTCTCAAGTTTTCCTCAGATTCATATTTTTTTCATAAAAGATTTGTAATTGAGCTTTGCTTAGCTTAGCCTGCATCTGATGACATATAGGATTCATAATTGTAAATATATTAATCCATAGGAATGGTACACAACTCAACCTGCTTGCTTGATAGCCTGATTAGTTGTGGGATTGTTCTTTGATCCCCATATCTGAGTAGAGACAGCCATCTAGTATGAAAGATAGTGTCCTCTGTATGCTCGAGAAGATAAAAGAGAAGGAGTCTGACAGCATCAGTCCAAGTATGTAGTACTCTATAAAAGCTACACATCAAAGTGCACCTCTTACTATCTTGATGCTTGATTCACAATCACAAGTCTGAACCTCCGTCTCGCTCCTCATGATAATCGCTAAGGATTGTGCTGGTACACGATTTCCCTAGCTTCATAGTTGTCTATGCAACTTAGCATTCAGTTCATTACCATCAACATATCAGTTGAGATTCACCAAACCTCAAATTTATGACTGCCAACTTATTAATTCCACTTTTATTTGGAGATTGGTATGCAACTCAATTGAATATTAGTGAGCTATCCCTGTAATGAAAGAGGAGTGGGACTTTGGATCATATTGTGTATGTAGATCTAGTATACAGGATATCAAGTTGTGCTCTCAGATGTGTGTATGTAGGAGATCTTCAATTCCTGCTCGGTCTTATCCTTGATCCTGCTGTGTATATCTTTGGTCATCCTCGGTGTTGAAGGCGGGTAAGTGGTTGTAGGTTCCAATCATTGAGTGAGTAGAAGAATAGTTTACTTTTTGCCTTGATCCATTACCAAGACACCCTTTGTATGTTAGTCACCAGCTGGATGGCATTGGTCTCTGCAACCTGGAAGTGGGCTGCATTTTTGGCTACCTAATACCATATTGTTTTCAAGCTCTCCATCTTTACTTGCTGAGGTTTTTCTAATGAGAACTCTTGTAGGGTTGGTGCTTGTGTGTCTTAGATAATCAAAGTTGGGGACAATCATGCCCTCACCTCTTGCCATACCTGGACAGTTAGACGACAGTGGAAAAATAGATGTATCTTAGTTTCATGAGCATTTAAACAAAGGGGGTAGGGGGTATCCTAGTTATTTGGTATGATTTCCTTCTCTGTAGGGTTGCTTTAGTAGTAAGGCATCGTGCAGTAGCCTCCATATAAAGATGGGTATCTTCCTTGGCACAAACTTGTTCCATATGATGGGTAGCATTCCTGCTTGTTGCCGTGTGTATGCAGGTGGTTTCAGCTCCATTATCTTGTGGTAAGCTCCTTTGAAAGTGTAAGGCTCATCCTTGTTATCCTCAAAGTAGTAGCAATCCTGACTTGTGCAGATAATGAAATTATCCTGCAAGAAACAAATCATATCATCCAAATCAGTTAGTTCAGCCTCTCTCAACTTTCTTCTCCAGTTCCAAGTCCATATTCATATCCCGGTGATGTGTTCCAGTATCCTTGATGAGTAATGTATACTTCTGAATTTCTGGCTACTCCAAATAGCCTATGGTATCTGACTGATAATAGAGTATCATTGTGTTAACCATCTAGCCAAAATTTCACACCAAAACCACTCCCACTCTGATCCTAACATACTATTTGATCCAGCTTGTGTTCATCATCTCCTATACTGCTCTCCACCAGCTAGACCCATGAGCATTCCCTCTTCTTCTTCCCCTTGTGCTACTTCCATATGCATTTGGTCTTTTTAGTTCTCTGAACGCTCCCATAGTCAGCACTCCCTCTGCTCCATACTTGGACCTGAATCCATAGCAATGCTTGTTTCTCCCGCAAGTATCATTACTCCCCATTTTCCTATCATGGCTTCATTGAAACTCTCTAGGCATTAACTCCCAAACCGCCCCTCTCCACTGGTGATGCTATCTTCCACAAGATCCAACAAGTTCTATTTTGCCCAAGGTTGCTATTCCAGAATAGAGACCTTTGGTAGGAGATAAACTTTTTAAGAACCTACTGAGGTGCTTTGGAAAAGGCAAAGAAGTGAGAAGGTAAGGAAGCCAATACATAATGTATTAGAATCAACTTAGCCCCAGTAGAGAGATACTTGTGATCCCATAGATTAAGTGACTTCCTGAATTTATCCATGACAGGTTTCCAAGTTACTACTCTTGATATGTTAACCCCCACTGAGAAACCCAAGTATTTGAATGGCAGAGCCCTTGTACCACATCCCATGTATGCTGCCATGTCTTTCACTAATTCCTAATTCATGTGTATGCCAATAAACCTGTTCTTTGTGTAATCTTCAAACCAAAAGCCAACTCAGAAATTTTCAGGATTGCTATGAAGGTGAAGATTGTGCTCCGGCTTGCCTTCCCATTATCAATGTGTCATCAACAAATTGTAGGTGGGTGAGCCTCACCTAATCTTTCCCAATTTCTAGTCCCTTTAACATTTGCAACTGAATGGCCTTATTGATTAGCATTGATAGGCCCTTAACAGCTACTACATAGAGGAAGAGAGACAAGGGTCTCCTTGTCTCAGTCCCCTTCTTGGGAATAACTCTGAAATAGGACTCCCATTCAAAAGCACTGATGTAGATGTAGACTGCAACAACTCCCTTATCCATCAGATCGAACAGGGGGGGGGGGGGATCCCATTTGTGCTAGTACATCAAACAGGTATTGCCAATTGATAGTGTCAAAAACTTTTTCAAATTCTTCCTTAAGAATGATGGCTTGCTTTCTCAACTTTTTGACTTCATCCACAGCTTTATTAACAATCCGAACTCCACCCACTAGTTTCCTATCTTTGATGAATGCCATTTGTGTAGGGAAAATGATATCACGGAACACCTCTCTCATCCTATTTGCCAGGACTTTAGATAGGATTTTTGTCCTTTATACCAAAAGTAATGACCCTTTAATCTTGCACGTAGAGTGGATTGTCATGTTTTGCAGCCAAGGTGATGTGTGTTGCATTTCTCCCTCGAACCACAGTGCAGTTCCTGTAAAATTCTAAAGACATTTGGATAATGTCAAGCTTAAACAGATGAATGAAATGTTTAATGAATTTAAAGTTTAGTCCATCTGGCCCAGGACTTTTTATGCTTTTGCAAGATTTGATTGCAACCATGATTTCTGCTTTTGTGAAAGGTATGATGAGGTTGTTGTTTTTTCACTTTGGGTAGCATAGTGAACTGTATACCAGATATCCTTGGTCTATTTGAAGGCACATCAGAGAACCTTTCCTCAAAATGGCTCGTAAAACACTCCTTCACCTGGTCCGTATCTTATGGCCAGTTATCTCCATGCCAAAACCCATTAATTATGTTTCTTCTCCATTTTTATTGATCCACTTGTGAAACTATGTCGTGTTTGCATCCCCCTTATGGATCCAATTGATCTTTGTTATTTGAAAGTATACACTGTTAGCAAGCTTTGCAAGCGTAGTTAATTTTTCTTGGTGGGATTTGAGAGTGTTATGTTCCTCATCATTAAGATGTGCATCTTCTGCTTTGAGGTCCAGCTTAGTGAGTTTCTTGAGCAATTCCTTTCTCTCATCCCTCAAATTCCTAGGTGTATCTAGATTCTATTTTCTGATCCCTTCCCGTAATGCTTTGATCTTATTTTTTAACCTAAAACCGGCATAGCCACTACAGGATATGTTATGCCAAATATTTTCAACCAATTGGTTGAACTCCTTGTCCTCTAAGCACACATCCAGCATCCTTAGAGTCTTAGGACCCCAGTTATGAATCCTAGAACTTAGGAGGACCAGATAGTGGTCAGAATCATCTCTCTCAAGACCTGTTTGGATCTAGTTCACTTCATGACCAAGGCAACTGCTATTCACCAGGAATTTATCCAACCTACTCATGACTTTGAGAGACCGAAGGTACCTTGTGAACTTTCTCTTTTCCATTCAAAGATCCTACAGGTCCATCTCCCTAATGAATGTCATAAAACCAACAATCTCATTTGCATAGATTTTATTTGTTGTATCCTTCCTTTCACTTGGATCTACAACCAGATTTTAAATTTCCCATTAAGCACCAGTTGTCATCTTCCTTACAAACATATATAGCTTTTATTTCAAACCATTGCTTATGCTTAAGAGTTAGATCATCAAGGCCATAAATATTCAATATGTGGGAATATTTAGACTCCTTATTCCAGTTTCCTGAAATGCCCAAAATTCCGATACCGGATAGCAAACTTTGCCTAGTGAACTTGTTCTTGCTCCACATACAAATTAGCCCACCAGCATGACCCTGTAGGCTAATCAAATCAGGTCTGTGTGTCGGGATAAGCTCTTTCACTCTCTTCCTCCTTCTTGGGTTACAAACACCTCTCACATTATATGTTATGACCTTCATCCTGTAAGTCTGGTTTCTCCCTCCAAACTGCCAACTTTGAGTTTAGCTTCCCCTTTGCTTACTCTTGGCAGACATACTAATTAGTCTCTTCCTAGCTTCCTGCATGTTATCCCCAAATGCCAGCCCCAACTGTTTCTCTATGACTAAGGTTTGATCTGCCTCTGCCTCACTGGCCAACTGATCATCAGATAGAGTATCTACTGCCCGAGGTCTTAAAGGTTGGTTCTCTACTAGTTGGCCTATCAAATTTTCAAGAGTGGCAAACTCTCTGTCTCTGACTAAATCATTTTCTTGCGTGTTTGACTCCTAGTTTTTTGGCCTCCACCCTTCTTCTTGACTTTTGCTTTCTTAGGAGTTTGCTAATCCTCCTTAATTATGTGGTATTCTATATTCAATGGCGGGATGAATGTGATAGAATAAAAAATTGACATCTCAACCTCTAATCTCATGTCATTGATTTCCATCGGCTGGTGCTGATTCTCAATTGGAGATAATCGATTGTCCGTATTAGCCGTTGGAGTACTCACCTCACCATTATCATGGAAAGCTAGGCTTGTAACCGGATTTGTATGATCTTTCTAATTAATGTATTGATCCTGATTCTTAATGCTTACCCCTATTGTTTCTGGCATATCGTCTATGTACATATTATTTAAAGGAAATTGAGTACTTCCTTTTCCTTGTGGGATGGTCTGCAAGGCCACCACTCAAATTTCCTTGGACACCATGAATCATTGCTTGCACAAATGCTTTAGACTTCGAGGGCAGATCCATGTCCTGAGATATTTCAACCTCCATATTACGCCAATGATGAACAATATGTGCTACCTCTTCTTGGGTTGCTTCCTGGATATTCACTGCAATGGGAGTTGTCAGGCTACCAGTTAACAAAGACTGATCCAATGGTTCAGCCATTTCCCTGGGGTCCTCATGAGCCTGTGATCCCCTATCATTCACCTTCATATACTCAAGTGGCTCAATGGCCGTAGAGGGTTCACAACCTGTACATTTTGCAGACTGATCACTATTTGTGTCTTCACATGAAGCATCCATTAGGTTCCACCAGCTTGCTCTAGGTCGTGTTTACTACAATTCTATGATTTGCAAAGTATATAGGACATTGTCGAATGTCACAGTTTGATTCTTGGTTACCTGCTTCCCAATGTCGATCTAGAGCAGCAAATGCACAACTTCTAAGTTGTGTCTCAAGATAGTGCATCCATTCACCCTAATGAGCTTCCCCAACTTTTCTCCAATGTCTTCCCACACATTGTTAGTCCATAGTGAAGTGGAAAGCCTAGTATTTTAACCTAGCACAACCTTCTCGGTATCATTTAAAACTATTTTCCACTACTAGTATTCATGAACCAAGGATCTACGGTTGATTGCAAATTTAGTAGCCAGACAATGTTTTTTTAACCAAATTAAGTAGGTCAGCTTTTTCCTGCTCCCACAACAGAATCTTACTATCACATAAGGGACTACAAATGATGTTTATGTAACCTGACTTTCAGTTCTATTTGCAGGGCCCTCCATCCATCAGGTACTCTCAATGTTCCCACAAAGCTGTCCTTAAGCCATCCACTATCAATCTTGTCCAAGGAAAAAGCTAAATCATATTCAACCTTCTTAGGAGGTACCGGTTGCGGAAGTTTTTCCTTAGGTGTGACTGTTTCCTACTTGTAGAGACCCAGTAGCTAGTCCCTTTCCTACCAAAGCAACTAGTATAGCTCTTAAATGGGAATTCATAATCACCTTAGGCACAGTCTGTGAAACTACTTAAGTTTCAACTTTAGGATAGTTTGATACGGTTGATCACTAATGAGCTAGTGGATGAGATGAGGAAACTAAAAAAATAAGCTCTCATTCTCAAGGTGTATTTTGAGAAGGACTATCATACACTAAACTGGTCGTACCTTGAAGATGTAATGTGCAAAATCAACTTTCCTACATGTTGGATATGTTGGATCAAAGAGTTACTTGAATCATCATCAACTTCCATAATCATTAATGGAAACCCAACCAAAGAGTTCTATCCCACAAGAGGATTAAGAAAAGGTGATCCACTGTCACTGTTCCTATTCCTGCTTGAAGTTGAAGGTCTATCAATTTTGATCAATAAAGCATTAGAACTTCATATGTTCAAAAGTCTAGCTGTTGGGAAGAATAAGGTGGCAGTGTCACATTTGCAATTTGCAGATGATACCGTTTTATTCGATCATGCATCCTAAAGTACAATCAAAACATTTAAGGCCATAATTTAGAATTTTGACCTCGTCTCTATATTTTAAATCAACATTGGCAAGACTTAATTGATTGGAATCAACATGCCCTTGACAACTATTGATGAAATGGCTACTTTCTTTGATTTATCAAACGTGCTACATCCCTTTCAGGTACCTTGGTTTGCCCATTGGAGCAAATACAAACGAAGTGTCTACTTGGAAACCTATTTTGGATAAGTTCAACAAGGCATTGAACTCATGGGAGAACAGACATTTATCCATGGGGAGTAAACTGACTTTGATCAACTCTGTCTTAGTTGCACTTCCCTCACACTTCCTTTTAAAGCTCCAGGCTTGGTCATCAAGAAGCTGATTTGACTGCAAATAACCTTCTTTTTGGGTAGCATTGAAAAGAAGAGGAAGTTATGTGGACTTTCTGGAGCAAGATTACCACTCCAGTAGATAAAGGCGGACTAGGGAAAGATGTCTATCAAATTTTAACAATGCCATGTTTGGAAAGTGGGGTAACAAACTCCTAAATTGAGATTAAACACTAGCTGACGAGATCTTGATATCCAAGTATGGGGTAGACGGGTTGATATCTATTGGTAACCTCAGATAAATCAAAAAACAACCTAACCAAGTAACCAAAAACACAGGTAGAAGGCGTGGTGGACCATACTCCTCTAGGTGGTGGTCCAATTTACAAGACATACTTAGCAATCATAGGTTTACACATAACCTCGCTATCAAAGTTGGTAGCGGAGAAGGCATCAAATTTTGGTTCCACAAGTGGCACCAAAACACATCCCTAGTAGTTAAATATCAAAGATTGTTCAGAAATGTCCAAAACAAATAAATCAGTGTAGCTTATTCTTGTAAATGGGAAGGTGGTAGGTAGATTTGGAGGTGGTATTGGAGAAGAAACTTATGTGACAAAGAATTACATATACCAACAGATCTATTAGCTTTCTTGCAGGATGTTAGGCCATAGGAAAATAGTGAAGACAGGTACACCTTTGCTGGCAGCACAACTGGACGATACACAGTAAAAGATGTATACAGGCTGCTCTCAGAGGACAATGCACATGGTTTCATCCATTAGAATGTAGAGACTGCTCAAAACATATGGAACAGATTGTACCAAAGAAAATAAACATTTTTACTTGAAAACTAATCCAGAATGTTGTGCCTACAAAGACCAACCTAAAGGCCAGACATGTCATTCGTTTTTTTATAAGCTAAATTTTCATTTATAATATAAAGTTATTTACTTAAATGAACAAAATTACAAAATTAGAAAATTACATGCCATAGACTAGATATAGGAACAACCAACTCAGAATTCGACCCACTAGGGTGAAGTTAGTGGTTATATCTTGATCATGAACTGTATGTACTGCCTTCCATCATGCCCTCCAGTATAGCTAAGGGTAATCTAGTATATGGCTCACCTAGCCTCATAGAAGAACATAAAACATCTCCGCATTCAGATGATTGCCATCATCCGCTCTTCGCCAAATTGGATATCATGACTGTCACATTATCAAAATCCCTTTTTTATAGAAATATTGGTACACAGCTCCTTTCGATTAGATGGTTTGTCCCTGTAATATATAGAGGGCATAACCCGGTTGAGCAGGGATATAGTATTTCACTTTCAAGAAAACAACACAACATCTTTGCCCTGTTAGTTCTTGATTTTCCTTGTATCATTGTTGTTGTTCCATGTGCTGAGTGGTCACCTATTGTACATAAAGGATCAGACGCTTGCTGTGCCACGTAGAATTTTCCTCTGATTTTGGATTCTTCTTTTGGCAGCTTTACCTTCATATGAAGCCCTTTCCACAGAACTCATAGATTTCAACTACCAAACTCTATCTTCCAACATCTGGGGCATCTTGGCCATTATGACTTGAGTGACATTTACATTAGCTAACTTGCACAGTACAACCAACAAATCAAAGAAAGTTGATTGCACGAAGATAATGACATACAGGTTTACTCATCGGTTTAATAAATCCTCTGAAATCAGCCTGGATAACTTACTAGGCAACATGTCTTTCCAATTAGACCAAGGAAGCTCACTGATCATTTGTTCCTTTAACCACTTAGCTGGAAAATACACTCCATAGCAGGACATAACCCTCCAATACCTAACCTGTACTACCAGGAAATAATTAGTAGCAAAGCATCATTCAAAGATAAGGAAGTGGAAGGTCGAAGGACGGTTACTAGGACACAGGAAAAAGAGCCAAATGTTTACTCCAGATAGTGACAGATGTATGGCCTCCATATGCATATAATCTTCACATACTCATAGCTCAGTATATCATCGTTTACTTTGCATATTAAAATAACAAGCAGATTATAGGCTGTAACATCCAGTCCACCAGGGAGTAATGAAACTGACCAGTTGGCCTCTTAACTTTTATTTCCCACAATGTATTTATTTGTATCATATGGACTGCATCCTCTGCAAGCACACTCTTCCCCTCAAAGTGTAGCCTGTTTCTCAACTTCAAGATCTGCCAATTGAAGGAGATCCAGATAGCCTTCCATGCATCTAGGTTAGTGCCTGGTGGTTTGATAGAGCAGACATGCATTAGATCAGGAACCTCCTATGCACTATCAGCCGCTGGTAAGAGCCATTGCTATACCGCCTACCAAATAGAAATTATTAGGATGGAGGATCTAAATAAGTGTGGAAATGTTTCATCCTTAGCTTGGCATAGAATGCATATGATATTTTGGTCAGGAGGAATGATTTTTCCATGCTTGAGGGTTGATCTTAAGGGTAAAGCATGTATTTGGGAGCGCCATGCCATATTTATTTGTTTATTTGGTAAATACCTGTTCCACAAATACCTTAGTTGGTTTACTTCTTCCTCTGGTAGGACCTGATCAGATAAACTTAGGATATGCTGGTATGCAGAGCAAGTAGAGTAGCTGCCATGTGCACTACCTTTGAAGGTATAGTGATCAGCCACACCTGTGACAGGAGCCATGTCTTGAAGTGTACAAAGGAGGTTAGCTATCCGAGTACCCTCATCATTTCTTGCTGCTCTTCTCCAAGGTAGTTTTCATTCCCAAACTCCATCCCTCCAGGTTCCAAATGCTAATACCAGCGTATATTTGTTAGCTGCAAATCTGTACAGATCAGGGAAGGAAACAATAAATGAGTTAGCTGAGAACCAACTGTCCTGCCAAAATCTGACTCCTTTCCCTGCTCCAAGAGAGATTTTCAGATTTTTTACAAACCAATCCTGTTTGTGGAGGTCCATCAGTTCCTTCCACCAGATGGAGGCATAACCGAGACGTCATCTCCGCCCTCTGGTAATGAAACTCAGCTGTTGTGGTTCTTGAAGCACTCTAAATCTACCTACTTGCAGACCATGTTCTGGGGTGCAATATTTAGATTTGAGTATATCTGTGGCTAAATTCCCCTTGCCCCGCAATATTCTCTCACCCCACTTCCCCAAGAGAGCCTTATATTAGCTTCCAATCCCTCATATCCCTAGACCACCAAAAGAGACGGGTAAGCATATCTTCTTCCATGAAGTCCAACGGGTTTTCTTCTTATCTTCTGTTGTGCCCCATAGCAAATTCCTCTATAATGTTGTGATTTCTTTATGATTAGCTTAGGGGCTCGGTAGAAGGACAAATAATATGGAGGGATGGCAGTTAATACAGCATTAATTAGGGTCAATTTCCCCTACTACTCAGCAGTCTATTCCCCCATACTGAGAGTTCTTTCAATTTTTTCGACAACAGGTTTCCATATATTTTTTCTCTTATGAACACACCCACACGAAGTCCTAAGTACTTCATAGGAAGACTAGTCATCTTGCAGTTTAGAAAGGCTGACATTTCTTCAATTAACTGTTGAGGAATATTGATACCGTGCAGGATGCTCTTTTGGTAGTTAACTTTCAATCAAGAAATTAGTTCAAAATTTTGTAGAATAGCCTTGAAGGTGGTCACAGTTTGCCGGGAGGCTTCACAAATACAAGGGTTTCATCCACGAATTGAATATGTGAGACTATCATTGCATTGCTACCAATCAGGAGAGGTTGAAAGAGTTGAAGTTCTATAGCCTTCTTCATTAGAGTACAAAATCCCTTTGTAGCAATCAAAAACAGAAGAGGAGACAGGGTATCCCCTGTCTCAAACCTCTCTAGGGAATAAATTCTTTAGTGGGACTACCATTGATAAGTATAGAGGTAGTAGTAGATGAGATGAGCTCACTTATCCAGTCCAACCAAAATGGGGGAAAGTCCATATTCTCCATTTTGTTCAGCAGGCAAGACCAGTTGATGGTGTCGAATGCCTTTTCAAAATCCAGTTTCAGAATAAGAGTTCTCTTCTTCAGTTTCTTGGACTCATGTATTACCTCATTAGCAATTAGGATGTTTTCTAGCAGCTTTCTATTTTTCAGGAAAGCCATTTGGGTAGGATCTATAACACTATGTAGAATTGCAACCAGTCTTCTGTACAAGATCTTAGAGATTATTTTTGGCATAGCTCCTAAGTAATAGGTCTATAGTCCTCCACTGTCAGTGGGTTTGACTGCTTAACCATTAAAGTAATATGAGTTGTGTTGCTTCCTGTGGCAATCATGCCATTTTTGTAAAATTTCAGCATCATTCGGAATATCTACTCCTTTAGCAGGTATGTGAAGTGTTTAATAAAAGCAAAATTTAGCCCATCAGAACCTGGACTCTTCTTACTTCCACATGCTTTGTGGCCTCTAACAATTCAGTCTCATTAAATGGTTCTATAAGGATGGACTTATCAGCTTCAGAGAGTTTATTGAAGATATATGCTAGTAGTATAGGCATCTGCCAATGAAATTCCTGGTATCTCTTCTCAAAATTGTTTTTGAAACATTTCTCAATCCCCTGCATCTCTGTTTGTTTAGGCAGTTTTGACAGAATGAAGTATTTGCATCCTTATTTTGCAGTCATTTAATCCTAGTTTTCTGGTACAGAGCGCTGTCCAAAATCCATGTTGTTTGGTCTATTTGGGATTTCAGATTTCTTGCTTTATGTTCCATGTCAGAAGGTATGCTAGTAGATCTTTCAACTTCCAACTCCACTACTTTCAGCTCATGCAGTAGCCGCTTCCTTTTTTAGTCAGGTCTCTTGGAGCACCTGCATTTCAAATCTTAATAGCTAACCGAATAGCCTTTATCTTATGCATGATTCTTTGGCTGGCTTACTGCAGATTGCAAGGTATGTTCCATTCTTCTTCCACCTGTTTAATATATTATTCATCCTACAGCCAATGATCTAGTACCCTTAGTGGTTTAGGACCCCAATTCCTAGTTGAGGTAAATAAGCCGACAGGAAGGTGATCAAAATCATCCTTATCCAGACAAATTTGACTCCATTAAGTAGATGTATTATACCAGACCACATTTGGCAGGAATATGTCCAGACGGCTCATGCATTTGAGTGAGCTAAGAAACCAAGTATATCTTCTCTTGACCATAGGAAGATCATGCAGATTAAGTCTCCAAAAAAAGTCGTGGAAAGCAGCCATCTCTGTTGCATAATATTGCTGAGCTATCTCTTTTCTTTCCTCCTGCTTTATTGCATTAATGTTCCCCATAATACACCACCTTTCCTGCAAGATGTCTTTGAAAGTAGTCTCCAAATTCTGCTACTGCCCCATTTTCAACTGCAGATCAGATGGACCATAGACATTCACCGTGTTGCATATTACCTCCTCATGATTCCAAAAACATATGATACCAAGGAACCCCTCACCAGAAAACATTCATATCTTTATAAATTTTCTGCTTGTTCCACATACACAATAGCCCACCTGACTGTCCGGCTGAACTAGTGTAAGCCCATCAAAGTGTTCATCAAACCAAAGCTTTTTGCAAAATCTCCTATCTACCCTGTCCAGTTTTGTTTCTTGAAACTTATAAAAATCTACCTTGTAGTTGGCGATCATCTCCTTTACTCTTTTTCCTCCCGCCACTTCCCCCCAACCCTCTAACATTATAAGTTATCCACTTCATTAATTTTTGTACCTTCCCTGTCCCAGTTCTTCTATTTGAGATGGGTATGTTAGCTGGACTATTCATTCCAGCTAACATAGATCTAGATAGGGAAGTTGACTTACCATATTTTATTCCCAAGTTTTGCCGCAGCTCTATAATTTGATCAATCTCACTACTTTCAAGTGGATGAGAGGATCTCTCTGCATCAGATTCAACTAGATCAGACCTGGTAAGATTAAGTTTAGGTGACTGTTTTCTAGTAACTGTTCCATCCAACTGCCTAGCGCTTCTAGTTCCTTTTTATGGGATGCAACCATCTCTTTCCTTGCCTGACTTCTTGTATGAGGCCCTTTCTCACTGGGACCTAATTTCTTTTTGCCTCTGCTAGGAGAAGACTTAGTCCTGTTCACCTCTGGTGTCCTTTGCAGTGGTGGGAAGTCAACCTGCTGTACTGAGTTTTCCTGTCCCTCCACTATAACCTGTTGACTTTTCCTAGTAGAGATCCCCTCTTTTGCCTTAGATGAAGGAGTTATGTTATCCCATACAACAAGAGCAGCTGATGTTGGCCACTATTCAAGCTGGGGGGAGTCCACTTGCTAGCTGAACTTGCATTAGATAAGTTAGAGTTAGCCAGTTTACCATGTGTAGAGACAACATTACCTGGTGACAGGGTAGTTCAGGAGTAGCTATTTTCTTGTGATCAGACGCGGATTGTAACAGGCTCTGGGATGAATCTGATTCAGACTCTTCCATCAGTAAGGTTTCCTCTGATATAGAGGAAGTCAGATAAACCAGAGCAGGGAGGATTTCTGCCTATCTACTTACTTGATATATAGTGAATATAATTTGAATTTAGTTCCACAAATAAGGTGGTTGGAATCTGTTGTGAAATATCCAGTTCCACAAGCATGGTGGCTGTTTCCATCTGGTTTCCACTGGTAATTTCTCTGTCAAAATAGATTAGGTTACCTAAAGTTTGCCCAATTTTGCTCAGATATACTTCTGACCATGCAAGGAGTGGAAGGCCCATATTTTATCCATGCAAGTTTGGTATTGGTGATGTTGTCCGTTAACTCATTCCAGTCTGCTAAGGGAGCAATTAGCCAGTTTGATAACCATACCTTATCCTGAATGGGGTTACTAAGCTCTGTCCTTGATCCCTCTTCCTAGAGAAGCACCTTCCCTGGTCCAATAGAGCAAGCCCAGAGATTTTTAGTATTCAGCTTTCTTTAGCTCCAACTGAAATTCACGTTGGCCATCCTTACACTTCAGGAGACCCACCTTTGGGATGCATTAACTATGCACCAGGAGCCTTTACTATGACCCCATGGGTTGAGTCACTTGGAGTTCTCTTACGAAGTCACACCATGGGTCGAGAAATGGAGAAGCTTTAACTACTAGCAACTTCAGAGTAGGAGTATCCTGTCTAGGCTGCACTACCTTGGCCTTCCAGATTTTATTTTCATTATTCTGAGAATTATTCACATGATGTTGGGCTATATTCATCGGAGGTTTAGATGACTATCCTTGTGAAGGATTACCAAATGACATAACGATATTTTCCAGTTTAGTCCTGTACTCAATAGCCATGGGGGCAGCTTCCATCTCCCTAGTTTGCTCAAAGTTTATAGGTGCCTATTCAGCTATAGTTCAGCAGGTATATCAAAGAGTGGAGGTCTTCAATCTGCCTAAATTCAGCAAATGCAAAGGGGCGGCCATCTTGATCTTTCTTACTGCACAATCTTAATGCTTGTAGATTCCCACTTCTTTTTAGGAATTTCTCTAACTGCTCCAAAGGACGGGATGAGGAAAAGTTAGTAATAAAGAAGGTTTCCTTCCTAACATGGCTACCACTCATAAATGGCACGGGATGTTGGGGTACATGTATTCTATCAGCATTCATATTTTGGTTTAGTACATAGGCATAGGAGATTCCTCCAGTAACAAACCTAGGCAAAGAGCGAGGTCCCATCCTCTATTTGTGGTCTACCCATCGAGGAAAGGGGTCAAGACTTGTTATACCTTGCATCACTGAGTTCTTGGGCTCTGGGATAGTATACCTTAGCTTGCTCGACCATTTATGTAGGGGATACATGCTCTGGTGCATCTTGCTATAGCTTCTCCTCATCCTCCTAAATTGGTGTGAGGGGATAGTCCAGTTATCACCCATGGTACACTGAACTTGCAGGGGTCATGGAATGCTTGAAGAAAGAACTCTCAAAGCACCGTAGTGGATCCAAGGAAAGATAAAGAAAGTATGCAGATAGAGGTGTCAAAGAATGAGAGGAACAAGGAATGAACAGAGTAGACCTTAGAACAGAAGGGCAAAATAGAGGAAAATAGAGCAAATCACTGAGATGTAGGAGAAAAACAACTCCCCAAGCACAAACCGATGTCCCCGAGGAGGAAGAGCTGTAGCCTAGAAGAGGGTTAACAGATCCAAGCTCCCGTGAATCTGTAAAAGGAGGAGACTGGAAGGAAGGTACTGTTCATGCATCCATGTAAAAATAGTTCAAGAGAATTCCATCGCCATTTTTCTTCTTGACATGTCATTCCTGTTGGCCAGGATATATGATGTACTTTTTCCAAAATCATCCAGGAGACAGTGGATCACTTGTTTCAAGAGTGTCCAACAACCATACAGGTAGGGAGGGTTACAAAGAACTAGCTACTACCTAGTTGAGCAGGGTATCTAGCTAGTGGCGCACAAGTATTATCACTACAGGAACATATTGAGGTCACTTCACCTGGAATTAATGCAGAAGATTGGACATCAGTTTGGTTATCAATGATCTATACAATTTGGAAAAATAGAAATAACTCTCACTACAATGGCAATTAGCCTAAGATCCAATATATGCTGCAAACTATCCAAACAATGACTTGGTCTTGACTGAGAGCAAAGAGATCTGAGAGGTTATTCCCATATCCCATGAATGATTGGACTCTATTCCCTTTACAATACATGACTTTAATTATATAGATATCAAGATCCAACAACAATCATTTAGACGAGTTGCTTTGGATTCTCAGTATGGATGAAACAACACAAGTAGCATAGTGATTTGTGTACCAATTTGCAGCAATGAGATTATATGTAGACAGCAAGGACTTCTGCTCCAATGTAAAAAGCTCTATGCTGATAAGTTGATGCCTATGAACTACATGCTGAGTTATGTACCAAGGTTTTCAAATTTTTTCTTTGATAAGTTGACAATCATAACGTTTGTGGAGGCATGTACCAGTATAGTTGCATTCATAATCCATCATACTAAGCACACGGGAAGCTCAAGTCTGATCAATGTTGTCGGTGACTATTTTCTGGACGCAGTGAAAGTTGTGCAAGGAAAACCAAGAGGAGGATGAGCCATTAGATAGGATACTAGAGGAGAATTTGACAGAAAGTTTGTACTGCTTTTGTTTCTTTTCTTTGTCTACATTATCCTTCTGTACATAAACTTTTTCATTCATATTGAATTTTGCATATTATGTAGAGTTAGGTCTTAAATTTTAACTTGCAAACTATTGATGTCTTTTGTGTGCTCACTTTGTATTTTTAAGATTTTCTAGGTCTTCCTTGCTTGTTTCTTTAGTCTTGTTTTTGTTTGAGGACCAGCAAAACATAGGTTTGGGCGATTTTGATGAATCGGTTTAGACCAATTTATTGAGTTCATTTTTACTAGTGTTGGCTTGTTTGTTAAGTATTTATCTTGTCTTTTGTGTTTGTTTTACGTATTTTTTTTGTTTGTGTGTTTAGGCACCCTTGGACCGATATTTGAAAAAAGGGTTCAAAAATGAAAGAAAATGGTGCAAAATTGCTAAAAGAAGACAAGGATGCAATTGTGCATGCGACCACAATGTCTGGTGTAGGACCAAGCGTAGAGAAGACAAGCAAGTGCGTGCGACCACAGCGCCCGGTGTACTCCACCGACCATAAAAAAACTCTCCAGGGTGATTTTGGAACCCGTCACCAAGAAGCCCTGGTATATGCCACTTTGACCATCAGACACGCTCCAAAGAAGATTCTAGCACCTGCCAAAGTTGAGTTCGGCGTACACCTGCCTATTTCCTACACTCGTGCAATTTCATGAGATGTCTTATGTCTGTCAACATTAAACACATAATGTTATTCAAAGTTACTTGGAAATGAAACTTCAAGGTTTTTCCAATGGTATATCATGCGCCTTCTTGTTCATCCTGTAGTAGCAACAAAACAAAACTAAAGTTGGACCATCTATAGAGGATGGATAGCAAATTTTGGAAGGAACCAATGCGTTTTACACCATGAAATGTAATTTTTACCCAACTTACTTAAGCAACTCATGGATACACTACGTTTCATGAATCATAAATGTGAAGTGAAGCATAACATAGTGTTGTGCATAATCAAAATTTAAAGAGTTCCCAACCAAGGATCCATGCTGATTTACATAGCTTCAACATGAGTAGAGGAAAAAGTTATACCTTCGTGGAGCTTTCTCATAGTTCCTTCAAGGTAGGTACTCTTCTTTTGGAGGTGCTCAAATGGCCACCCTCTATTGAAGTCCATAGTACCGCAACACTTGTATAACATTATACGTATGTATATAGAGTGCTAGTTCTTCATTTTTGGTTCTAGAAAATGAGAAGCAAGATCAAAATCTTTCTCTCCTTACCTCAATGTGCTCTCGGGTAGAGAGAGAAAGAGAAGAAAAATTCTTTTTAATCTTCTATCAAGACACACAAATGCATAAACAACTACACATATGGAAGTATCAAGGTATTTATAGAGTAAGAAATGGCTATGAGATGTAAACACATGTCCACGTTAGTGGATTAACTTTTAATCTTAGCCATACATGTGTACATGGTTTTGAGTTATCCTTGGTTTTGTAGAACTCTTCCACTCAACCTTTATATAAAACTCTTTGTATATGAACACATCATTGCATGTAATGTCATTGGGTAGTGCATCCTATGCATGTAATTAAATTGGAGGAAAATGTCCATTAAATTTATATATCTCATATATGAAAGTACAGTAACATTGTACTATCTCATCTCCAAGAGCTAGTGCCTTCCAACTCAAATCCAACTAATGCAAGATTTTGATGTAATACAATAATACATCCCCTAAATATCTTGTATTTATGTTTAGGACCCATAATTACATGTGAGTCCCTCAAGAATCAAATTCTTGTAATTTGTCCCTTGACTCTTCCTTGATTCAATTTCAGTCCCTCAAGAGTTTGATGTTAAATGTGTGACCCTATAGGTTCCTAATTGTTTGGCAATGAATCATGATGTAACATAATTGTATTTTGGTTAATGAATTAAACTTTTTTGATTCATTAATCACTAATTTATGTTCATAGACCATGAGTGAAATCTAGCATATGTCATGGTCACCCAAATATTGAGAATAGTTATATGAGGAGACTATCCTTTTTAAAAATTAGTTCCCATGTAATTTTTATTGCTCACCTTGATCATATTCCAATCTAGCATATAGAGGTTATTGTGATCCTCTTTGATATATGCTATTGATTTCTTGTACCGAACATGATCCTTGAGTATTTATTAGAAACTCTTTTCCAACAAACTCGAGCTTTGATCAAAGGCTTCATCATGATCTCTTGCAAGTGGTGTAGGGATATCTCTTCCTAACTATTTAGGAGTGTTGAATCCTTTATTGATCACTCACAATCCTTCCGTACTTCATATCACCCCCAAAACTATCCATTGTTCTTCGTTTATGGTGTACTCCGAATAGATTAAAAGAGTGACATTCATACTCAAGATTCCATGGTGATCTCAAGTCTAAGGATCACATACACCTACTATTCTTTAGAGTATCCACCATTGACAATATGGTGAACTCTAGTTGGGTAATCCGATGTACTTCCCTTATGGTGCCTCTTGAGGTTTATTGTTGTTGTGAGGGCTAAGATAATTGTTGCTCCTCCAAGATAGGTTGGGATGGTTTTGGATCCAAGGATAGTAATTAGTTGGCACCAGAGTAGGGTTGCCCCTCTTGTTATAAATCCCCTGAGCATGATGTCTCCTATCTTCCCACTCTGATCTTCCAACACTCGTCCCCATAGCCCAATTTGCATGCTCTACCTTGTCAACATTCCCAACTCCACTCGATGTGTTACATACATTAGCTCCATTGCCATTGTCTCCACAAATTCCACAAACCTCGCTATTAGTATTATATTGGTTGGAAGCCATGAGTTTCACATTTTGCACCTCCTTGATCGAGCAAGCTAATTGTTGCAAAGTTGCATCATGAGATACTATTTCATCATACATAATAGGAGTTCTCCCTCTCATACTATTTTGGTAGTTTTCTGTTTAATGGATCCTGCACATGCGTTGTCCACCCTATCATGACAACCCTCAAAAAGTCCAGCATGGAAGCTGAGATTTAGAGAACAAAAAGAGAATTGGTGGTGAGGAAACATGATGAGAAATCCTTTGAATCTCTCGCTCTCCTCATGCAAAGTCTCTCCTTGGCATTGTTAAAAGTTAACAATTTGTTTCCTCAAATCATCACTCATTTGGCTTGAAAGATAGATGTCAATAAACTTATCATACACTTTTGCCAACTACAAAGCGATCCCTCCAAGAGAGTTATCAACCATGCTCTTTTCCTATCCTTCAATGTTATATCCCTAACTGCTTAGGAGTGGTGAATCCTTTATCGATTACTCACAATCTTTCTATATTTCACATCACTCCCAACACTTCTATCATTATCCATTTATGGTGTAACTTCGAATAGAATCAAATAGTTACATCCATACTCAAGATTCTATGGTCATCTCAAGTTTGAGGATCACTTACACCTACTATTCTTTATAGTATTAACCATTAACAAAATTGTGAACTCTAGTTGGATGAATCCTAGGGCTGGCCAAACGGGATATCGGGACGGGTATTCCCGATACCCGTTCCCGTCCCGATAAGAAATGGGACCGAAAA
>JAOWBN010125881.1:9132-19192 GCA_028565015.1 Pinguicula moranensis
CCCCCCCCCCCCCTCCTTTTCTTTTGGGTGACAGATTTTCTCCCATGGTATCCAGCAGATTTTCTTCTGTTCAAGGGTGCCTCCCCAGAAAAACGATTTCTGAATGCTTTCTAGTTTTTGGATTATGGTTCTAGGAGCTAAGAAGCAGGCGAGATAGTATGATGGCAAGGCTAACAGAATTGAGTTTATGAATATAGCTTTGCCTCCGACTGACAGGTGACAAGCTCAATCTTTTTATGATTTTTTCTAGTACAAGTTGCCAGGTTGCAGCTCTTCTTTGGTTTGCTCCAATACGTAACCCCAAGTATGTGAAGGGTATATTGCATGTCTTGCAGTTCATATATGTTTCCATCTCTTGGATGTCGTTCTCAGCCATATTGATTCCCATAAGATGACTTTTTCCATAGTTGATACACATTCCTGATAACAACTCGAAGTTGTATAGAGTCGCCTTGATTGCTTTGATGTTTTCTCAGCTTGCTTTGCAAAATAATATAGTGTTATCTGCGAACTAACAAATGAGACAATTGCACTTTATTTCTTCCAATCTCCATAGGGTCATATAGGTACAGATTCACTGTAGTCTTTATCATAGCCGAGAGACCCTTTGCCACCAAGAGGAATGAGAAAGGGGAGAGGGAATCCCCTTGCCTTAGTCCTCTTCGAGGAAAACATTCAACCATTGGACTTCAATTTATTAGGATCGAGGTAGAGCTGATTGGAGGCATTCTCTTATCAACCACTTCTAACAATTTGGCAATTTTATCTTGCCCATGATATCTTCCAGGTAATTCCAATTTACCATGTTGAAGGCTTCTCAAAGTCTATTTTCACTATCAAGGCTTGAGTTTCATTTTTCTGAAGGTCATCAGTTGCTTATTAGTACCCCATATAGAATCTGTCTTTTTCCTATGAAGGCCATCTGGTTTGGGGATATTGAGTCTTCTAGAACTTTGCTCAATCGATTGGCTAGAACCTTAGAAATGATTTTGTAGGTGCTGCCAATCAGTGTGATAGGTCTGAAATCTGTAACCTGCAGAGGTACTTTTGTCTTTGGTATGAGAACAATGTGAGCTACATTTCCTCTTTTTACAATCTTGCAGTTCCTATATTTTCATTGATGGTTGAATATTGACATGCAAATTCAAAGTCAAGTTATAGTTTTGAGTGTTTGGTATGAGAAACCACATTTTCATAGCTGCGAAATTCATTTTATCTGCAACTACATGGATACTATGCCTTTCAAGATCTTTTAGCAACAGTCGTTAAGTTTTGAACTTGATCTTATTCCTGCACAATTGTATAGGTGAAATCATGGATGTTTATCGAAAAACAAAGAAACTAAAAGCCTTGGATTCATTCTTCTAAAAGAAATAAGCTTCTACAAGTGAAGATTATCATTCTCAATCCCAAAGAGTAAAAAATAAAGTCGTTCCTCTTCTTCCTTAGCATGATCAGACTAAAGCTGAAAATAAAGTTGCTCATCCTCTAGAGTATGATCCGAATAGAGTTAAGTTGCTCCTCTTGAGCGTGATCCCACAAATGTAGAAATTAAAGTTGTTGATCTAGAACGTGACCTAGGAAAATGAAGGCCAATTTATCAATAGCCTCCTAATGATATAAATGCAGTGAGGCGAGATTACATATAGAAAAAGACATTTCAACCTAATTTGAAGGTGTATCATTCGATAGTATTTGGAACAAAAAATCGTAAATTTAAAAAATCTTCGTTCAAACAATTTTATTGGTTAGAGTATTCACCCACAAAGGATGTTGTATATTATTTTTTTTGTTTTTTATTTGATGATGGAAATAATACTCATAATATATTTACGTCGACTGGATTCTGATGCCGGAAATGTGTCAATGATAGGAAAAAATATTCGTTGCTCAGGAATGTTGGAGAGAAAAATTCATGCCATAGCAAAGCTGTGGATAAAATGAATGATTTTTAGAATACAAATCAGCATATTGGCAGAGCCCTGGATCCATTTAGACCGTAAGTGGAACAAAAAATACATTTGAAGCTTATGGTTACAGTTGAAAGCATACGACGACTCCTCTTCTTCCAACAATCAATATAATCTTATTGAGTTAACTGAATTATTGTGAACAATAAACGGTGAATTGGATGTTGTTGTTACAAAATCTGCTCTGAATGCCACATATGTTTCACTTATGATTCAAAAAGAGATTTTGCATATTTTTGCTGAAAGAATAAGAAAAACAATACGTGAGAAAATCGTTGATACATACTTTGGTATTCTAGTTGATAAAGCAAGGGATATTGCAAATAGGCAGCAAACAGCTATTGTGTTGAGATTTATTAATGTTGGTGGCATATTGAAAGAACGTTTCTTTGAAATTGTTTGTATGAAGAACAATGTTGTTGCTACACTAAAGAATGAAATATTTAATGTCTTCAGTCAAACTGACTTACAAATATGCAATATGTAGGGTTAATGGTAGGATGGGGTTAACAATATATGGGACCTCCTAGAATGGATTACAAGCTCTTTTTGGCAGAGAATGCCCTTATGCATATAACATTCATTTTTTTGTGCATAAATTGCAATTAGTATTGGTTGTTGCTGCTAAAAAAAATAGATGATGTTCAATGTTTCTTTTAAGAATTGACTATTATTGCAAGTTATGTTAGTATTTCTCTTAAGCATCATTAGATAGGAGCATTCTTAATCGTTGATCGAGGAATAGATAGCAACCGTACCGAAAAAATCTGACGGTTTTGAAGCTAGTGGTTTTCAAAATCGGAGGTTAAATGTTACTAGAAGTTTGAAACCAGAGGTTTTTAAAATAGAAGATTTTGTTTAAAAATAGTAATAACAAAACCGGCAATTTTTCAGAGGTTTCAACCGGCCGGAATCGGCTAAAAAAAATTTTAATAATAAAAAAAACATCGTCGGTCAAATCGTCTAAATCATGTCCGGCGGATCCAGCGGTCAAACCCTAACTTTTTTTATTTTTTAATTATTTTTCAAGTATATAAGTTGTTAAGTTATAAGTTAGAAGTTTTATAATTTAATATAGTTTATAAATTATATAAGTTATTAACTTTTATAAGTTAAAACAATTTATAAATTGTATAAATTTTTAAGTTTATAAGTTGTTACAGTTTATAAGTTATATAAGCTTTAAGTTTTATAAACTATGTAGGTTATTAAGTTTTATAAGTTTTTAACTTTTATAAATTTTATTCGTTTATAATTTTATAAGTTATATATGTTTTATAAATTATATAAGTTTTAAGTTTTATAAGTTAATAGAGTTTATAAGTTATATAAGTTTTTAGCTTTTATAAATTTTATAAGTTATATATGTTTTATAAGTTTATAAGTTATATAAGTTTTTAACTTTTATAAATTAATAGAGTTTATAAACTATATAAATTTTTAACTTTTATGAGTTTATAAGTTGTATAAGTTTTTAAACTTTTATAAATTTTATAAGTTTATAACTTTATAAATTATATATTTTGTACGTTTATAAGTTATATAATTTTTTAACTTTTATAAATTTTATAAGTTTATAACTTTATAAGTTATATATGTTTTTATAAGTTTATAAGTTGTATAAGTTTTTAACTTTTATAAATTTTATAAGTTTATAACTTTATAAGTTATGTATGTTTTATAAGTTTATAAATTACATAAATTTTTAATTTTTATAAGTTAATACACTTTATAAGTTATATAAGTTTTTAATTTTTATAAGTTTATAACTTTATAAATTTTATAAGTTTATAAAATTATAATTATAAATTAAATTTTAAGCTAAACTAAACACACACAAAAATTTAAAATTAATAATAGGGCCGACCGCCGGAGACCATCAACCAACAACCAAAAATTTGAGTAATAACAAAAATTAAAAAAATTAAAAATAATGTCGGTTACATGGAAGGTTATAACCATATTACCAACCGGGCTAGAACCGTCATGAAACTGCCCGAAACAATAAGACCGTAAACCGGCAACTGAAATCGGAGAAAATCAAAAAATGCAAAAATCGGCATCTAGCGCTTTAGGTTTCAATTTTTATTTTTCAAAATGAACAACTGGGAAAAATCGGTTGTCCGGAAACTGGCAACCAAACCACCCATCTCTAAGCATCATAGTGAGTTACTTTTATCTCATAATATTAAGATTAGAGAAACAATAGTTACATGTGAACGTACTACAGGTAAAGGAATCAATCAGTTGGGTATTGTGCTTCGACTTGGAAAAATTTGTTGGAGTTTACATTATGTCTTCTTATGTGACTTAGGCACCGTTTGGTATCAGGATAGGAAATGATAGGAAATATCCGTTAGTTATCCCGACATGTGATAACCGAGTGTTACCGCGTAGTTGTCCTTCGTTTGGTATCCGATTCGTGTTATCCAAACGATACGGATAACAAGCGTTTGGTAGCCAAGTTAGGTGTGATAACTGGGTACATAATACCATTTTACCCTTCCAACTCGTATAACTTTTTCGATTCCCGCTTGGAACACCAAGATGGCCGCTCATTTCTGAAACCCTCGCGGACAAGAGGCACCATCGGCACCATCTCTAGCAAAATTCTGCTATCGCCCGAGCCGAGCAAACCGTACTGGACCGAAGATGGCGACCAAAAAACTCACAGCTCCAACTTTTCGGGCTGCGGCGTCGCGAAAGAAGCATTCAACTGGGTAAGCCTTCACTCGGTTCGGGTATGCTTCTTGCTGGTTGGGTTGGGTGTCTTTAGGGATAGAAATCCATTGTTGTAGGGTTACGGATTGGGGTTTATTGTGATTGTTGCACATAATCGTTCAATATGATAGGGTTACTGATTGTTGCTAATAATGTTAGGGTTTATGGATTGTTGGTTAATTCTGGTCTCGTGATTGTTCTAATTGAGGCTGGATTTAGGGGTATTTGCATCTTATCAGTATTGCATTTCAGCTGTGAGTGATACTTGATTTTACTGGGTGATTCTTGACTGGATGTCATGGGATTTGCATCTTCGCAGAATTGCATCATTTGAATTGCACTGCGGTTGGTTTCATTTGAATTGCATCATTTGAATTGCATCAATCGCTATGGAGGATTCGCTTATCCTGTTGGTGTTGATTACTTTCATCTGAACTCCCTTTGGAGCTAAACACCAACCCATTGAAGCACTTATATCATGCTTTCCAGTCCTATCATTTTTCCGAGACATTTGGATATTGTAGTACTGCATTACCCTGATTTGGCATTTCAGTTCATTTAAAGCATTGGTTTAAAGCATTGTTTTTTTTAAAGTCTCAGTAGCACCGAGACATTAAATCTTGTTTCATTTTTCTGGATTACTCGCACATCGATTAATATAACTGGAAATGGAGGGTTCTAAATTTGTGTGAAAGAAATCAGTACCTATGAGATGGAAACACTACCCATGATGGATTTTTTTTACATAATTAAAAGAATCTTATAAGGAAAATAGTGCACGATAAACTAGAGTAAGCCCTAGTTGAAAACACACACACAAAAAAACAGTGCATGAAAACATATCTCAGATGCCCTGATTTGGCATTTCATTTAAAGCATTGGTTTTTTTACTTTTGCAGGTTTTATTTGGCATTTATTTAAAGCATTGGTTTTAGTTGATAGTTGATTTGGTACCCTGATTTGGCATTTCATCGTTTACATAATACCATTTTAACATTCTTGTGCTGTTCATGGTATCCTGATTTGCATTGGTTTTAGATTTCGCACATTTCAGCAACCAGCACGGTTTTCGTTGCGAAAGTCTGCCAAGGAAGGGCGAGCTTACCTCCTGAAACGCCCTCTCCCTCCACCCATCGTTGATTTGACAATTTCACCGGAGCATGAAGACAATCCAATTATATTGGATTGGGATGTTAATGAAAATCGTGATGTTGCGCATCGTCTCGTCGTTGCTGCTTCACCCTCCTGTTTGACTGAAGACCGTGACAGCAACGCATGTCAACCATATTATTTGCAGTAGGCTACTTCCGTACCAATGGCTTTACTTTTGTCTGCACATCTTGGGCTTAGTGTGTATTAGTTTTAAATGAACCTGCAACAGATTTTGTGGTCGTTTCACTTTGTATCAGCAACTATATCGCTTTTGGTACCGTTATTTAGATCACCGGTAAGCACATCTGGGCTTATTGTGTATTTTGGTACGATCTAGGTGTAAATGTATGGGACAGATTTGTATTTCCAGTAGGCTACTTCAAGTATTGCAACAAGTATTGCAATATATTTGTATTGCAATATATTTGTATTTCATTTGGTTTCAAGTGTTTCAAGTATTGCAACAAGTAGCCATCGGAACAAATAAAACCTGCAACAACTTTGTTTCAAGTATTGCAACAATTATGTTTCAAGTATTGCAACAAGTAGCCATTGCTGAAGATAAAACCTGCAACAATTATGTAAAAGTATTGCAACATAATTGTTTCAAGTATTGCAACATATAAAACCTGCACATAAACATATAAAACCTGCACATAAACATATAAAACCTGCCAAAAAGTGAAACATAGTTCGACATACGTTCCCGTGCCGTGCCAAAAAGTGAAACATAGATCTAATAACATAGATCTAATCAAAAAAAGTGAAACATAGTTCGACATACTGTCCCGTGCCAAAAGTGAAACCTAACATTGTCCTGCAAACAACCAGAGTCAACCAAGTTCGCCTGCCAAGAAGGAGCGTACATAGCTTTCCTTCCCGGAGGCATCCAAAATATCCCAGATGTGTAGCTGTCCCTCGTGTAGAACTAGATGATCAACAATCTTCACTCGCTTTGCAAAAGTCAGCGGGTATGGCTCCATCTCAGCGAACAAAGCAGCAGTTCTCGAGGCTTTGGCAGATTTCTCACCTAACAACTGTCCGCAAACGTCCCGGAACCCTTTCAATGTCGCCGATGCATCATCAGTCAGATCTTGACTCACAACTCTCCGGTTTCGCCCACCCCTATTGCTGCCGGATGGGACATCACCTATCGGTCCCCCCTGTACTGAAGAAGGCGTAGACACGTGTTCAGGCTCGGCTACGAAATCATGGTCCCCAAACAGTTCCGGCCATTCCTGCTGATTGTATCCAAACATAGGGCTGCTCGAGGATCGTGGTGTGTCCACTGCCGGCGGATTACTGTGGAGTGCTTGCTCTGCATCAACGAAGTCCATCCCAGGGTCACCTGTCGCATAATTTTGACTGAAAATCTCCCCCCAATCATCATAAAACGGGAATGACTTGCCTTTCAGCGCATAAAACTTTTCCTGCACAACATAAAAGAAAGCTGCTTAACTGAAAGCAACATAAACAAGCACTACTAGACAACGCACAGTAAACATAAAAATAGATGTGCACCTTTCTGTACTCCTCCCACTGGGCTGCTGAATCTAATACCACGGTGTGGGTGGTACGATCGAACGCTACTCCGCTACGCTGCAGAAACTCATGGAGGAGGCGATACGCCTTCTGCCAATTATGAATCTTATTTTCCACGTTCTTAGGGGCGAGCCGGCCATTGCACTGTTCATTCACTTTCATCGCCGCCTTCGCGTACGATGCATTCTTCCATCCGTTGACTGACTTATACCCTTCCGGAGCTAGTTCATGCATGATCGCCACCAAAGCCTTCTCTTCGTCGGGTGTGAAGTACACTTTGCGGGACATCTTCAAACGCTTACCCTTTGGCTTTGGTGCAACACCATCACCTCCCTGCGACCGCACGTCCTGTACTGAATCATCCATCGTAGCAGTCCCTGTAAAAAGCCGAGAAGCTACAACCGTTAGTCTCATAATCCATCATAAAGCAATCCCTGAACAAGCAAATATGCTAAAAAATCATTAATATCATAATCCAATCGAAAGAAATCAATGACCGCATCAAATTGCGGAATAAGTACCGAAACAAGTTACACGATGAAGTAAAGAAATCAATGACCCACTGAATCGAGTCCGAATAAAGCAAGTTACACAACAAAACAAAGCAACACGGATAAACGTCTCAGTTCACAACTAATAATTCCAACAATACACTTATGACTGCATGTTAACTTGGGACTGCCACATTTCATTGGCAAGTGTATCCCGGAACTCATTCCAAGCGGGGCATGGGTGTACAGTTTGAATAACAGCAGGCGTCGCCTCGGTATCAACTTGGGACATGGTCTCCGAAGGAGCCGCAGGGTCTAGTAAGGGGTCCGAAGGTGTTACGCTGCTAATAAAATTGTGAAGCAAGCTGCAACACAAAATTATCTGGCATTGTGTGGTAATGGGGTAGAAGGATGGGTTTCTGAGAATAGCAAAGCGCTTCTTGAGCACGCCAAACGTTCTTTCTATAATGTTCCTTGCTGAAGCATGCCGCAGATTGAACAACTCCTTATAGTTCTGTGGTCGTTGATCAACAGCAGCCCATTCCTGAAGATGGTAACGTGTCTGTCGATACGGCGTTAAGAAGCCTGGCCCATTCATGTACCCGCTGTCACACAAATAATATGAACCTGCACAAAATGTAAGATACTTCAGTTACTCTGACGTAAAGCCAAGTTAGATAAATAAACGAAGAAGACTTTCTATAACAACCTGTTGGAATCTTCAGTCCATTTGTCCGGGTAACCGCATCCCTGAGCACCCTACTGTCTGCTGCGGATCCTTCCCATCCTGCCAACATATACGTAAACCTGCCATTTATGTCGCACACCCCGAGCACATTGGTTGCTAGATGTCCTTTCCTAGTCCTGTATCTCGGCTGGTCCTGTGTTCTTACATGGACTGGAACGTATGTTCCATCTAGTGCACCGAGACATCCCTGTAATAGATGACAAGACATATATAGTGAGCAATAGAAGTGAACGTATTTCAAAATTAAATACGTCATACCTTAAACCACTTGAATCTTCTGTCTGTTGTCGTCTCTTCGACCGGCACAGGCTCAGCAATTACACGAGGTCGCAACTTAATCACTGCACGCAAGACTTCGTTGAATACTTTACTGATTGTCTGGCCACTACGCTGGAAGTCTGTCTGTAACACACGATTCTTTTGATGATGCGCAAGAATGCGCAAGAAGATTGCAACCTTCTCCACGACCGAAACGTAGTGATCGTTCGATAGACCACACTCCTCTCTGAGAATGTCGCACAACGCTTTGAAAGCATCGGTGGACATTCTCAGGTTTTTGAAACACTCTCTGTTGTTTCGATGAGTCATTCGTTCTATGAATGCTAACCTTTCCGATATTTTGTCGAGTATTAAATACCTGCGAGGCACCAGCCCGTCCCTTCTGCGTTTACGTAGAAGTCTACGTGCAGCCGTGTACCTATTTTGTTCTGCCAGTTGGATAATAAATGGTAGGGCTTCTACGAACGATACAGCGACTTTGATGAATGTTGTAACATCCATGGCTTAAAATATAAGTGCTGAACAATCAGAGGCATGTTAGTAGCATAAGTGCAAAATGAAGTAATATAACTTTGGCAGACAAACGGGAAAGACTCGGCTAGCATAAGTTCTTCAATCAGAACAAACAAATCAGATCTGAAAATAAAAAAAGCATTTGCTAGCATGATAAAAAAATCAGATCAAAACAAACCAATCAGATCTCGGCTACCATAAGTTATTCAACTCAGAATTGCATTTCAGATCTCACTTTATGGTGGCCCACCAACAATTCAGATATCACTTTATTGAAAAGATTTACAACTACAACAGGAGTCGTAAATACCAATTACCAGTGACATGTTGAAGCACAATCAGAATTAATGAACAGAGACACAATCAGAATTCATAAAACCAAGACATGTGGAAGCTATTTTCATCGCTGAAAATAGGACATGCTGGAGGAATTTGCGTGTTTTAACACAATCAGAATTAATGAACCGAGAATTCATAAAACCTTCGGGCATAATTCCAACAAAATTGTAATTAACCACATGCTTAGATAATCCAGTTGTTCCAGACTAATTCAACGGACACATAACTGATAAATCCGAAAAAGAAGTTCTAAACAAAATGTAGATCACACATAGTTCGACAAAGAGCAAATGTAGAGCACACAG
>JAOWBN010125992.1:0-19192 GCA_028565015.1 Pinguicula moranensis
TTTCAGGATCTAACTTTTGACCCAATCTTTTTTTCTTCTTTTAAATTCCTCTTTTGCAAGAATGAATAAATTTAAAGGAACCTGAGCTTTGCGACTGATATTTCGTTCAAATGTTTTTCTGTGATTCTGTTGAAAGCTAATCCCACAGTAGGGTAATTGTAGGATACTCTAAAACTGAAAGTCCAGAGTCTATAAACCATGTAAGGAGTGAATAAAGTAATCTTAATTTAATAATTAATTCCTAAACCTACACCAAGTTAGTTTTAAAAGCAAAAGGAAAGATAGTTAGAGTTCGCTAGAGATTTGTTTTTCATAAATTTATAAAGTATTTGTAAACATATTAAAAATCAGAGAATGTTACCAAAATATTAGCAAACAAATAGTAAGTTCAGGGCATAGAATTTTTCAACATTCAGATAGGGCATTTAACTACAATAACTACCCACCTGATTAACGCATATTAGCTGACGACTCGCTCAAAAGAGGCCAAGTAATTAGACGGGGGATAACTGGGTAAGTTTAATACACGTGTCACTCTTCTAAATTTTGTTTTCAAAAGATTCAAGCGGGCATGTACAAAATGGATCATCTGGATCAATATGATTTGTTACCTTAATAATATCTAAATGAAATTATTTTAATATTAAGAAATCTAATTATGTTAGAATTTTGTGCTCCTATAAATAGGCTGCAGTAGGCACCTATTTTTTTTTACACAAAATATACAGAACTCATGTGTTGAGAACCCAGAACAAATTATCTCGAATTACTTCCTCACCATCTTCGAATGAGAGATTTGAATACGCGGATTATACGGGGACTCTTGTAGCCTCCCAATTTTTATTTGTAATATAATCAACTGAAACACTATGATTTTGTACGCTTCCGCAAAAGGTATTAATCTGTTATCGTATTTGTTAAATACGTGCAAACAGATTTTGGATTTAGATCCACAGTGGTATTGGAGCCGTCGGATCTAATTATATTTGATTCTTTTATTCTGTTTATAATGCGTATTTCCATATTATTTCGGTAAATGTCTCCATTGGGCGGCGTGTGTATGTCATGCGCTGCACAAAAACTGCCGAAGGCCTAACGGCGCATGTAAGTCATGCACCACATTGGAATTCGTAGAAAAACATTTTATTTTCGTGCGTGAGTCCCTGGATCGCTATTCGCCAATGGTTGGCCGGCCGTTTTGCCCATCAGAATTGTTGTGGAGCGGTGCATGTACATCACGGGCCATCGATCGTCGTGCATAACCATGCCCCGACCAATAGCCATTTCTGTACTTTAGGGCGACACGTGTTCGTCACGTGCCGCGACACCGAAGCGCAGACGCTGGGAAAATGCCTCGGTCGTGAAAAAAGACTACATTTTTTGGTGAAAGATGGAGCACGATGCCATCACACGACTGGATCTGACGAAAGACGACGACTTCCTCACCATTTTGGCGAAAACACGGCGGCGATGAAAAATGATGGCGAAAACGTTAAAATCGACCGCGACATGACCAAGGGACGGTAGTGGAGCAACGATAATAGCGGCACGATGGATGGTTACCGTAAAATGAGGCATGACCGCGCAATTCTTGTGGTCGTGAAAGAAGGTAACGGCCGACAAAGATTTCGTCTGCCACGGTTTCGAAAAAACAAGTATGTACCAAATCAATCAATTTTTTTAAAAAATATTGGACCTTAATTCTTGAGCTTTGGGCTGCCAGTTTTCGCAACCCAACATGAAATTAATTTAATAGGCCAAAATCAATATATGTGTTAAATTTAATTTAAATTCTAGTATGCATGATTAAAAATTATTTTATTTGCTATGTGTGATTATTTAATTTTTAGCATACTTGATTAGGATTTAACTTTAAAGATACGTTCTTTAATTTTGATCATGTATTATTGACTATGCGCAAATGAAAATAAGCATGCTTATGTGCTATATATATATATATAGAATTAGTTTCTTAAACAACAAATAAAAAATATATATAATAAAAAATTATTAACTATGTGTTAATAATTTATTTATGGTAATCAAAATCATATTACCATAAAATTCGATTAACAAAAGAAATCGCATTAATCGTGCTCGTGAAAGGCTGTTTAGGGATGTTTCTAAGTGGGGCTGTTATGACTCCACCTAGAAATCTGGGCTCTTCACGAGGAATGACAACACTGTCTAGGAGGGTGGTCTATGATTTGGGACATTAGTTTCTTCATCAGTTACGTGGGTACTTACCGTATAGATTAAGCATCCAATTTGACCGATTTCAATTTTTTTTTGTTATATTCGAAACTTTCTTTTTCTTTTTCTTTTTCTTTTTCTTTTGAAAAGTCAAATTTCATTGATATATACAATATTTACAAGAATAGAGTGAGATCAACATGATCCTTCTATGCTGAAGACAGCTATTCTATATGGAATAGACCAGCAATCCTAGTCTTCACCTCATACTTCCCGTCAGGTATAGCCAAGGATGATCTCGTGTACGGCTCACCTAGTGTCATAGGAGATCACAAAGCAGCTCAGCATTCAGATCATTGCCGTCATCCACTTTTCACCAAATCAGAGTGTCATGACTGTCAACTTATCGATTCCTTTTGTTGAGAGATATCGGTACACAGCTCGATTCAGTTCGGTGGGCTATCCCTGTAATGTACTGACAGGTTGCAATCCGATCAGACTCGAACCTTAGGTCCATTCCACATTCACATTAACTCTTCCAGCAAAGAGATAGCACTTAAATTTCCACTGTATGATACTATAATTCATCCCGAGCTCCTTGAGGAGCAACATTACTTCTTGTAACCGTGTGTCAGTATGCTTAAGAAAATATCTTCACATGAACTATGTATTAAAAGAAAATCAAATTTTTATACGTTAACAATTGAATTTGTACCAGTTTTTTTGCTAGAATAAATTAGGTTAAAAATGCTCTACGGTAAAAACCTGCTGAATGGTTAATTAACAATTCTAAGTGCCAATCTTTTTAGCTGTATCACTCACTATTTGTTTTTGTTTGAACTTGTTTCAATACGTGAAAGTTAGATTTTTCCAGAATTTTTTGGTTATATAGGAAGGGATGATTATAAGCTTAGCAAAAATTTTGAACGTAATACATAATAAAAATTTCTTATCGAAAATCTAATTTTAACATTGTGCCTAATGTCCTCATTAAAATATACTTGCAGAAATGACACCTTCAAGCATGTTATTCAAGCTCTCATCGAGTGATAAGTTTACTGGATTAAACTATTATATCTGGTCAAAGAAGATTCAGTATCTCCTGCACGAAAAAGATGTCTTTGAACACATTACCATGGATGAACCCACAAAAACTAAAACAACCTATGCAGGAAGGGGCTAAAAGATTGTAGTGCCCGCTATGCTATGTTGAATTGCATGCACGACGATCTTATTGGCATGTACATGTGATGCCCATGACTAAGTCCGTCTGGGACAAACTAAAAAATATATATGACCAAACTTTAGCTACAAGGTTTCATACCGTGCACTTGAATTGGATTCAGTACAAAATCGAGTCGAGTCGATCTGTACTAAAACACCTCCGTATTATGAGTTCAATGTTACGTGATATCAATGTTGGTGGGATCAAAATTTATGAGTTTGAATAGGTGAATAATTTGATTCGTTCACTACTTGATAAAAGGAAGGATAGACGGTGGATGGACCCCTTTCAAAACTCTAATGTCTCACGATGTGAACATCAAAATATTTGCTGATATATCGAAGCACCTTGAGCTTGAGGATGAAACCTTACAGGCTTCTACATCATCTACCAAAGTTTTTGTAAGTCACGAGGGGAACCCTAAGAGGAACAAAAGATTTGGCAAGCCAACGAAAAGTCAGAAATGCCCCCCTCCCAAAGATAGAATATCACTAAATAGCCAAAGGCGAATGACCCCAAGAATATAGCACGCATGAAGTGCTATAACTGCGAAAAGAAAAGTCATTTCTCTCAGGAATGTTCCGAGCCAAAAAAAAGTACCTTTCACTCCCAATAATCCCAAATTATGCGTTTGGTCCCATGCATTACTTACTAATTCCTTTCTTAAATGGATTGTGAATTCAAGAGCGAGCCAACACTTAGTGAATGGCCGTGTTGGTTTTATTGAGTTTTGTCACTGTGGCGACGGAATTCGAAGCGTAACCATGAAAAATGACAGTAAAGAGGATGTCATTGGTATTGGCACCTATAAGCTCCAGCTTCGTAGCGGGAACACTCTGCTGTTATATGACACAATTGATATTTTGAGAGTCCGCTGTTATTTAGTTTTAGTTGTTTCTTTGCTACATTTCGCTTATTTTATCAAATTTCCATCCTAGTGGACTAAAAATTGAGTACGGTGATGATGTGTTTGGTCACGGCTTATATAAACATGTTTTTTGAGTTCTTGATTTGGATGATATTTACAATGATAATTCATCCCTTACTTTAGTTTCTAACATAAATACAACTTCCGTTAAGTTGTTTGTATGTGAACCTTATTTAACTGACAAGATTAGCAAGAAGCTTTTCGTTAAGACTTCTCGAGCCTCAAGTCCATAAAATTTAATTCATTCCCCATTTGCGGACCCATGAGCATTAAAGCACGCCATGCGGCTTTTTATTTCATCACCTTCATAGATAACTACTCATATTCTGGACACATGTATCTATTGTCTTACACGAAGACTTGATGTGTTCAAATGCTACGTAGCAGAAGTAGAGACCTAGTTGGATCAAAAGGTTAAGATTTTGAACTGACCGCGATTGCGAATACCTTTTTGATATGTTTAATGGGTATTGTAATAAAAAGGACATGGTAAGACAACTTACCATTTCTTATACCCTGTAGCAAAATGGTGCTGCGGAATATATAAATCGCGTTATGCTTGACATGGTTAGGTCTATGATAATGCAAACATACTTATCCATTATTTTTTATGGAGATGCATTTCTCATGGCAACATACATCCTCAATCGAGTACCAAGCAAGAGTGTGCCCAACTTTCCATATGAGTTTAAGAATTGAAGGAAGTCAATCTTGGATCAAATGGACCATGGTGTTTGGCAGGCTTTGTGCACAACCAAACCCATCAACATAGTAAACTTGGTCCAAGAGCAATCAACATGGTTTTTATTCGATATCCTGGACATTCAAAAGGATATGTGACATTCGGTGAACACTCAATGGGGGCATGACAGAAATCGACTGTCGAAATGTCAAATTTTTAGAGGATCATTTCTCAACTGTTGGCAAAATCAAATATGACGGTCAATTGTATGAGTTCAACATGACCTGCCACTATCTCTTGGTATGGGGGCGAGTATGTTTCACTAAACCACCCCGAATAGTGAAATCCCACCTATTCAAGGTGGGAACTCGCCAATTGAGGGTCAACATGAAAGAGAGGTAAGTCCTCAACCTTCCATGTAGGCCATGATGATGTGGCTACTAGCCCCACACCCTAGGGTTAGTGGGAGCGACCCTTCTCACACCACCAGTCCCACGAGCTAAAGGGGCCAATGGGAGTCACCCCCCGACCAGTCAAGTATAAGGTCGTGTTATCCAAAAGAGTGACCACGGAAAAATCCTCGACGATATTTTTAGATCGAGGAAAATGTATCTTTGGTGCTCCTTCGGAAATAGAAGAGCACACCTCTTATAACGATGCTATAAACTCACCCGATAGAGAAAAATGGCTAAATGTCATGAGGGATGAAATTGACTCGATGCAAAAAATGAGATTTGGGAACTTGTTGATCTACCACATCGCCAAAAATTGATTATTTAAAGATATGCATGGTGCGGATAGATCAACCGACAAGTTCAAAGCTCGACTCCTGGCAATAGGACCGTCCAGCGGAAGTGGCAAAAAACCATTATCGCTTCCGCTATACCACTTACGGCGGTATAGCAGAAGCGAAAGCAGTGATCGAAATGCAATCAGTTACATTAGCGAAAGCGATAGTTGACAGTAGTAGCAAATTCCGCAAGTACCATTTTTTTTAACTTTTAACTTTACGTCAACTTGCATATTTAGCTTTGCATAATTAAACTAGGTTCCACGGGAACTCATGTCATGGCTTATAATTTGATATTCATCCTGATCTGTAATGGACAATGGATTGCTTGTTTGTTTTGTTGATGAAACTTGAAAAAATTATGTTGTTGGACTCTAACTATTTTGCGCTGATATTCAACAAGTAGAATGGACAATGAACTGTTGGAAGATGTTGATTTACTATTGTCTGTTATAGGTAACGTACACTATAGGTAGCTGATCCATTTGTATTTTTTTAGTTTTTTATTTATTAGCGGAATTAGCGATTTCCGCTATCGCTATCTTAGCGATAGTAACGAAAGTGGAATAGCGGTTAGCGGAAGCGAAAGTGGATGAATTTTTCAAATCTGTTAACTTAGCGGTAGCGGAAGTGGTGAGGGGCTTACCGTTATTGCTAAGACAGTTGGACACCTCTACCTGACAAAGGGTTTTATCCAAATCAAGGGTATAGACTATAAAAAGATATTTTCTCCTGTGGTGAGAATGGTCTCTATTATCCTACTTCTTGCCCTTGTTGCCCATTTGGACTCGAGTTATCCCAAATGGACGTAAACACTGTCTTCCTTAATGGAACACTTGAGGAAGAGACCTATATGTATCAACCTGTTGGGTTTGTCTCAGCAGGACAAGATGACAAGGTATGCTTTCTTAAAATATCCATATATGGTCTTAAATAGTCTTCCAGATTGTGATACTTCAAATTTCATGAAGCCTTTACTTCGTATGTTCTCACCATGATAGATGAATGTCATTGCATATATGTCTTATAGACAAAGGAAGGAATTAAATTTCTCTCCTTATATGTCGATGACATATTATTGGCTGAAAACAACCAGGAAATGATCAACGCCACTAAGCAGTGGCTATCTTGGGTCTTCGAGATGAAGGATATGGGTGAAGTTAAGTATGTCCTATGCGTGGACATCTATAGAAATCGTTCTAAGAGCTTGTTGGGTTTGTCCCAACAAACATACATAAATAAAATTTTAGAATGATTCAGGATGTACTACTCCAAACACATTGACACCCCTAATTATAAGGGTCTAACATTAAACCTCGATTAATGCCCGTAAATGGATGAGAAAAAAAAAAAGAACAGTATTCCCTATGCACATATACGCCATATTATGTACACGGTCAGAAATGTGCTTTACGGTTGGGTTGGTGAGCAATTACAAAGCAACCTGGGGTCTACCCATTGGCAAGCAGTCATGAGGATTTTTCATTACCTCCGTGGAACGATTGATCTAGTTCTATGCTATCAGGGGAAGACATGCAACTGAGAGGATATACAAATGTTGATTGGGGAGACAATTTGAAAGACAAGTCAACCTCAGGATATGTTTTCATCCTTCGTGGAGGAGCTATATCATGGTGTATCAAGAAACAAAACTGCATTACTTTGTCAACTATGAAAGCAAAATATGTCACAGGTAGTTTAGCTGTGCAAGAGGCACTCTGGCTCATAAGTTTTTATAGTACCTCGATTTGACTCCGAGGCCCGATAATCCTGTAGAGCTAAAACTACAATAATACTACAACTATTTAGTTTTCTAGGGACCCAAAGTTCTATAGAAGACAAAGCATATCCAAAGAAGATATCACTTTGTTCGAGACACTGCCAACAAAGTGGATATCAGTATCAAGTATATTCCCACTAACAAGATGATTGCTGGTCTGATGACCAAACCCATTCCAAAAAGATGTGTTTAGAGCTCATGTTATGATTCTAGAACTACGTAGGATTCGATCGCATCTTGTACATGACAAGGACATGTTTTTGTAACAATTGATTATGAAATAAAATCAATTTTTTTTCTTTCATTCTGAGCAATACTTTAGTATATGCAATCAATTAATAAGACACAATAAATGTCACAAAGCTTTATGATTGGTCCAACCACATGGGTAATCGCCCTTATGCTTGCATAGTATGAAGGAAGAGATTGATAAGTGTTTTGTACAGTCCCTTCAGTATGTCTGAAATGAGATTCTGAGTGAATCAAATGTTAAATGTCAGGGTTTTCACATTAAATCTTTAAAGCTGAATGTAGATGATAACGACTAAGTGTATTTATCAAATGCTACGATTCACATAGCATAAGTAAGTGATATGCCCACCTAAGTGGGAGTCATGCCATGTTACCCATATCATACGGTTTGTACTATAGATCGATTGTTGTGAAAATGATAAAAAAAAATCCCTTGATTGTCATTGTGTGATCACGTGGACATACATTTGCCCACTTAAACGTTACTCTTTGACTTAGAGTTATGGCTTGAAGTCGCGGCTTGATGATTCTACTTTAGTATGTCATCCAAGGTTTATGATCTATACAGTCTAGTGGACCATGCTAGGAAAGCAATCGAGTTGATACAGATGGTCATTAGTGTCTAAGGAACAATCTGTCTAGCTTCACCATATTCGTTGGAGGTTACATTAAGTATGTAATCAAATATTGTATAGTTTAAATGGATATGTAGCTATCGGTGATGCGAAGAGGATTTGGAATATCATTATTTTTGAAAATGTCATGTTAGTCAGATGGTGACTAAATATGACACTACTAGTTACTTTTTGGTCGAACGACCTACTTCTCGTATGAAGTGTTGGGAGATTCGAAAAACTATATTGTGGCTTATGTAGCCGTGTGGGAACTGTTAGACAATAGTCAAGAAAAATATTATAAACATTTTTCTTGCCTTAATTATATTTAAATAAAATTATTTAAATATTTAGAATTATAATTATGTTAGAATTTTGTGCTTCTGTAGGCGCCTATTTTGTTACACGAAATATACATAATTCTCATGTGTTGAGAACCTAGAACAAATTCCCTCGATTTGCTATTGCACCATCTACGGAGGAAAGATTTGAGTACATGGATTATACGGAGATTCTGGTAGCTTCCCTATTTCTGTTCGTGATGTAATCAACCCGAAGACTATGGTTTTGTACGCTTCCGCAAAAGGTATGAATTTGCAATCATATTTGTTAGATACGTGCTTACGGATTTGGAATTAGTTCCATAATTCTAGTTTTCATTCAACAAGGATTCAACAATAGAAAGCATAACGTGTTTGTGAACTGCTTCATTCACCAAGGATTCCAAACATTTACATTCAACGAGGATTCGAAACATTCAATATAAACATTCAACAGGAAAATTCAAAAATAATTATAGAAAATTAGAAACGATGGAATAGCAGAGGCCACAGGTTGGAGAGATAGATAAGTACCATCACGAATAACTTAAAATACTCAAATTTGTTTTTGTGACAAAAAAATATTAGGGCTAGGGTTTGGAATTAAAAATGGAAAACCCGACTTCTGTGAATAGAATCGAGAAAGATGATTGCGTTGACCGTTGCGTGTGTTGCGACTTTGGCGGCGGTGGCAGAGTCGGAATCGGTAGCTGATTTAACCTCTCTTTGTTGATGCGAAATTGAAAAATAGACAAGTAATGGCCTAGTGAATTGAAACAGAGACCTCTTTGTCGATTTCGGTAGGCGCGACTCGGCGAAGAAGACAGTTTTCACGTCAGGCAATGTAAAATTGAAAAGTGAATATGAATTTAGACATTTTAAAATTTAGAAGTCGATTGTCAAGTTACGACAGTGATTTCCTGCCCGCATACCACTGTCGTAACCAACAACTTGCCGGATCTCACAAATTTATCTGACACCGAATTTGATACCCAAAAATCTTCGGTTGTCAGGTATCGGAGGTGGTGTCGATGATGGAAAATGGCCAAACCCGACATTTGCTGCAAACTCCTAATGAAGTGTTTATCGTTGGTCTACTACACTGGAATGGACAAATGGCTCCGGTACTTAGAGAAAGACATTCTTAACTGTTAATCGGGAAAGCGGCAGCAATCGAACCTGAAAAATCCTGCAGTTTAAAATCGAAGGTTAAAGGTTTGCACAAGGTTTAAAACACGAGGTTTTGAAAATCAGTGATTTTATATAAAAAAAAAATTAATAAAAACAAAATTGGTGGTTTTTCGAAGATTTCAACCAGCCGAAAAAAATTTAATAAAAAAAATAAAATTCCACCGGTCAAATCGTCTAAATCATGTCCGACAAATTCAGCGGACAAACCGCTATTTGACTGCCAAATCTGACGGTCAAACCGTAAACCCTAAATTTTATTATTTTTCTAATTATTTTTTAACTATATAGTAGGTAAGTTTGATAAATTCATAAAGTTTAGTAAGTTAATATAATTTATAAATTATGTAAGTTATTAAATTTTATAAGATATAAATTTTTAAGTTTTATAAGTTAATTGTATAAGCTTTAAGTTTTACAAATTATGTTTCTTAAGTTTTATAAGTTAATAGAATTTATAAGTTACATAAGTATTTCACTTTTATAAGTTATATATATATTTTATAAATTATATAAATTATACAAGTTTTAAGTTTTATGAGTTAATAAAGTTTATAAGATATATAAGTTTTTAACTTTATAAGCTATATTTTATAAGTTTATAAGTTATATAAGTTAATAAATTTTATATGTTATATAGGTTAATAAGTTATAAATTTTATAACTTTAGTTGATAAGTTATATATGTTTATAACTTTAGTTGATAAGTTATATAATATTTTTAACTTTATAGGTTAATAAAGTTGATAAGTTATATAAGTTTTTGACTTTTATAACTTTTATAGGTTTATAACTTTTATAAATTTTATAACTTTTTAAGTTTATAACTTTATAAGTTAAGTAAGTTCTTAACTTGTATAAATTTTAAAAGTTTATAACTTTATAAGATGTATATCTTTTATAAATTTTTAACTTTTATAAGTTAACTAAGTTTATAAGTTATATAAAAGAGCTTCTCAATAGGTATGAAATTGTTTTCGCATACGGCATCAATGATAAAGCATGGTATAAATTTTTTCGGTACACATCCTACAGTAAGCAAAAATACCCTTTTGTTTCCCCTCGCCTTCTCGTCTCCAGAAAGCTATATCCATACATTTCGTTGGCACTCGTTACCACCCTTCTATGGACAACCCGGAACTAAGAACGTTGTGAGCAATTAAAGAGACAGAAGAGATAGACCAAAAAATTACGTTTGCACATTATTACACGTTGACTACAAGCCAATATAGATTCCACCCCCCACCCCTACCCCCTTAACTTTTAATTGGAAAAATATGGATATATTTTACCCAGGGATAAATCTCTAAGGGGCGGGTGGTGGACGACTGCACCCCTCCCAAAAAAATTGTTCTTATTTCACTTAAAGTTTTTATTGCTTTATTATTTATAGATCAAAATGACTCTATTAAGTGCCTGTTTTGTACCCATAGTAATTTTCTCCTTTTACTTTTTCTTTTGCTTCTCCTTTTAATTCTACTTCTCCTTTTAATTTTATATTTTTTTGAGTGTTTGGTAAAACTATGAAAAAAATGAAAAAGTTATTGAAATAGTATTTGCAATTAAATCTTATAAGTTGATTAAATAGTGTTTGTAGTTAAATTTTGTAAGATAACTTTAATTTATTTACGAGATTACCATTAAAAGTAGAAATAGAAAAAAAAGTAGTCTCCTACCTACTTTTGGAAAGAAAAAAAAAAGAGTTTTGACTGCATAAAAAAGGAAAAGGAAAAGGAAAAGGAGAAGTGAAGTTAAAACTCCGTTTTTGAAATAATCTGAAAAAAAAAAGAATGAGAAAAATAATAAAAAAAAGTGGTATAAAACAGGCCTAAATTTCAGTGTTTCAATTAATGAAGTTGTTAGAATCTATACATCAAATGATGCAATAGATCTTGGGTCGCAACGAAAAAATCATCTTTGTATAATTATAAGGGTAAGACTGTGTACATCTGACCTACCAAACCCCAACTTGATTGGAAATATATGAAGGGCCTGTTTTGTAGCACTTTTTTTCAAATTGTTTTTTATTTCATTTTTTTCCAGATTATTTTAAAAATAGTATTTTAAAACTCCACTTCTTCTTTTCTTTTTCCTTCTCTTTTTTTTCGAGTCAAAACTCATTTTTTAAGAAGTATGTAGGAAGTTTCTTTTTTCTACTTCTACTTTTAATGACAATTTCGTAAATAAATTAAAGTTATCTTACCAAATTTAACTAAAAATACTATTTAATCTACTTATAAAATTTAATTGCAAACACTATTATAACTTTTTCAATTTTTCCATAATTTTACCAAATACTCAAAAATTACAAAATTAAAAGGAAAAGTAAAATAAAAAAGAGAAGTAACAGAAAAAAAATCACTACTAGTACAAAATAGGCCCTAGGTAGGTTGTGATTGTGGTTGTGGTATTATTTCTAGTGTTTGCACCCTTTTAAGTATCCAAAATTAAATTTTCGAAACCCGTGAAATATTTTTATGGATAAATGTTAAAAAATAATTGTGAATATTACAAGATATATCTAGACAAGGATGAATAAATGTAGAGACAAAAAAAGAGAGAAATTTGGGAGAAATCTTATTTCATTTCGTTATCATCAAATGTCTCCATACAATACATGAGCCAATACATATAGATTATAACAAAATTGATAAGGTATGGTGGTTGAATAAGTTGGAGGGAGGTTATGAGAGATTATTGATAAGATTAATAAACTTCATATAATTTATTTCATAATATTCTCCTTTTAATATCATTTCTTCATGCCTCGTTAAAGTTGTTGGTATTTAGTCTAAATTAGGGACCTAATTGCAACTATGGGAAGTTTTATTTATTTAAGACTTAGGGTTATTCTGAAATAAACAAGTTTTTTGATTATTCATTTCCAATTTGGTATTAGAGTTATAACTTCCCAAAACCCTAGTCACCATATCTCCCGGAAACCACCAAAATTGCCTGTACAGCTACCAAAAATTGTCGGACCCCGTCACTCTAGCACCAGAAATTTCTCTAGTGCACTTGCACATCCGTGGTCTCTTGACCAGTGGGACTGGTGCGACCAACATGCCCACGGTCCATAGGCCTCGTGGCCTCAACTCGGCGACTGGCATGCATTACATAGATCCTTGCGTGCCTGACATTCATAGTAACGCCCGTGTGACTCCATCTCCGTGCTACTCGTGAGTCTGCTAACCTCTGATTGTGAAGAAGGTAACCACAATTCTAGACTTTTTGTGGTTGGAGGAGAGACAAAGTGGAATCCGTTCTCCGTTCCATCTTTAGCGCCGCTACTGGAACCCGATGGATGAATTTCTCTAGTCTATCAACTCTGCATTATTTTCTAAAATCTTCATTCTCAATTGTTATAGAGGAGTGACAGAGTGAAATAAGAGTGTGCACATACATATTTTCCTCCTAGTCTCAAAAAGGCATCCCATGTTCTTCTAACCTGCATCAATGGAGAACGTCACAACTTCATTCTTCTGGTCCAGTAGTGTCAAGTTTTTTGGACCCTTCAACCGAAACATCCTTGGGAGCTCTTTCATTTGCAACTTCATTTTCTGGTCCTAACTCAACATATCTCTAATATCATTAAGGTCCTCTTCGTCCATGTCTAGAGCACTACTAATGCGCTTTCTTGATTCCTAGGCAACAGCAATGGCATCTTTAGCAGCATCTGTATCAGCGGCAGCCCTTATTTGCCGCTCTTCTTCTTCAGCTGCAGCTCTAACTCGTTCAAGAAACTTGTTATCTTCCTCTGGAAGAAAATGGCCTGCATGGTGGTAACATTATTGGATTAGATATGTTCTCTACTCTGAGCCTGCAGAATGATGGCGCAGTTACAATTAGGCAATACAAAGACTCTAGAAAGTTGACCAGAAGCTCCCATTAACAAAATTATCTACGCACTACATAAAATTTCACTCTATTTTCACCTTGTTTTTTCAATTTCTCTATCCGGATGTTGCGTAACTCCTGCAGCTTTTCAACCATAAATACCAGCTCAAGCTAAAATGACAACATTGCTTGGTTACAACTTAATGGCATCTGGGATAATAAGACACGGAAGGCAGATCCACGGAAACAAAAAGAAAATGAAGGTAAGTGAAAAATGGGACCACGAAAGTCACCAAGTAGAGACCAGGTCAGCAATAGCATAATGGTTGCATCATTAATTTGAAATTCACTAACAAAAACATCCATCGCCATAAGGATTACTGCAGGTCTGATCCATTTTTTCATGTTTATTGTATGGAAATCCTGAAATAGATCAAGGACATGTCCCCTTTATCTTCAACTTCAGCAGTTACTCCACCTTCTTTCACCTTAATCAGCAATTCCAACTCTTTTTGCCTGTTACAAGTATCTTCATAGTTCAGTCAATAAAGTAAAACAGTTACTATCAAGCATTCACGTCATCAGGCTCTAAGCTTTGCAGAACAGACCAATACAGAACAATAAAAAATAAAAGTTCAATTTCAATTTAATCTTAAGTTTTTGTATTTGAATTGTAAATGCCTTCAGTTTGTTCAATCTTTCCTAGCATTCAAGCAACTACAAATGATCTGCAGTAAAAAAAATCCCTAATTATCTACGGCTAAATAAATCCCAAAGAAAATGTTGCTTATATCGAGCTGAAAAGAGAACTAGGTTGCCAAAAAATCTAACAAATAAAATGTTGAACAACCAACTGGCTGAGTAATCAGTCATAATTTTTTATTCAAATTTAGGTGGATAAAAGTGAAGCTTAGAATCTATTTACATTGTTTTGGCAAGTTGAAAAGTCTCGCGAATCTCTTTGAGCCGGCTTTGCACATTTTCTGGAGTCCATAAGGCAGATGATGGAGGTGGCAATGGTGGTAGTAGAGGCGGCGGAGTTGGCAGAGGAAAAGGTCGAGTCCCTTGGATAAGCGGCACCAGATACCTTGGATCCATCTACGTTTAAACACCCGGTTCCGGCCAAATTCAGCGGGCGACAATTGTCGGAGAGGGGAAAGAGAACTGAATTATGTAGGTGAAAAGTCATTGAATTATGCTCCGACCTTCCACCTGCGCCACTGCCAACTGGTCTTACCCAAAATTGGGCCAAGGCTTGTATATGGGTCCGCCCTTGAATCAACCCAAGAGTATAAATCTGATGCATATACATGCTAGGCCCAAAATTGAATTTTGTGGTAAACTTGTTGTAGATACAACACGGGTGGATTAGTCTAATTTAAGTAGAAATTGGCCTCGATATGAGGCCAAATCCATGAATAAGTTGTTACTTAAATTTAAGGCTGGATTGAATGATAGTGAGCCTCAAATAAACTTGTTGGAACATGAACCCAAAGATGGAATTGAAGCTGAGGGAATAAAATTGAGTTGGCCTGCATTAGCATCTCTAGATAGGTTGTCATCGCGGAATGCATCCAATGCTAAAGGACTCCTCTCTCTACAACTATTTGGTAGCTCCTTGGAATATGATCTTGAGGTAACGAATTCTTCCAATTTACCACTTTCTAACGATATGAATGTATCTCACACTATGGTTCCATACAGGCCTAATAGGGGTAACCCCCTCAATGGTAAACATTATAATTTTTGGCCAAGGGATCTAAGTATCCAGTACAAAAGCACATGTCAACATCCAATCATATGTTGGCCCATTCCTTAAACATATGTAGTATTCCGCCAACCATGACTGAGGCTCTTTGAGATCCACGATGGACTAAAGCAACAAAGATGAACTGGAGGCAGTACATAAAAAGTAGACATGGCCGTTGGAACCGTTATTGTCGGGCAATAAAGTCATTGGCAGTTGCTAGGTATTCATGATGAAACACAATGCTAATGGAAATACAAAGCGATACAAGGCTAGTATTGGTTACAAGTAGATTTTCTTGCCAATTGCAAAGTTGAATACAATTCAAGTGCTTTTGTCACTAGAAGGAAATTTAGATTGCACCTATATCGGTTTGACGTAAAAAAATGCCTTCTTGCTTGGCGACTTTAAAGAAGAGGCATATGTAGATCCCTCCAGGATATGTAGTCCATATGGTTGTTCTCCTAACATAGTATGTCACCTCCCGAATGCTTTATATTGGCTGAAGCTGTCCCCACTAGCATGGTTTGGTCCATTCAGTCTTGCTATGAAACAATATGAGTTCATTCAAAGTCACTTGGATCATACATTGTTCCTAAAGACTCAAGAAAGGTTACTCATATCTCTAATTGTATACCGAGATGATATCATTTTCAGGGGAATTACACATGAGCCCTCACAAAGTTTTAGGATTAGTTGAGCCATGAATTTCAGTAAAAAAGTCTTGGTAGCCTTGAGTATATTTTAGGTATTGGAGTTGCACGATCAAAGCAGGGCATTCTCCTAACTCAAAGGAAGCATATCCTTGATATCTAAGTGGTTTATTGATTTGTAAGCCCGTTGATACACCCAATCCGCAAAACCATAAATTGGGCATTCTAAAAAATCAAGTTCTGACAAACAAGGGCAAGTATCAATGACTTGTGGGAAAACTGATTTATCTCACTCACACTGGACAAAAGTTTGCCTACACTGTCAGTGTGGTTAGCCATTTTATGCATAATCCAGGTAAGGATCATATGGATGTTTTGATCAAAAAACTAAAGTACCTCAAGTCATGCCCATCGTGAGGAATAATGTTCATCAAACGCGCCCACGATCCAATCAAAGGATTCATGACACTAATTGGGTGGACAATCTGATGAATCGCCAATTCACTTCAGGATATTTTATGTTTGTGGGAGGAAATCTTTGAACATGGTGAAATAAAAAAGTAGAATATTGTGGCTTTGTTTTTCCTAAGTAGTTTAGTGGAGTTGCTCGATATTGTGGTTGAAACAACTCTTGGCGGATCTTGAATTTTCCATTAAGGAGCAATCAATTTATTTTGTGATAACAATGTAGCCATTACCATTTCACATAACCATGTTCAACATGATCACACAAAATATGATGAAATTGACAAGTCCTTTTATCAAGGAAAAATTGGAGGCAAAAATAATTCAAATCCCAAATGTTCGATGTAAAGATCAGCTGGCGGATATACTGACCAAAGCAGTTAGCAACACTTACTTCTATAATTCACTTGGCAAATTGGGCATGTGAGAAATCTAATGCCCAATTTGTGGGGATGTTGTCAAGAGTTAGCTTTAGTAAATATTCTTTGTATAGAAGGATAAATATCTTATGAGATATTTACTCTAAATTCCTGCAATTAGTTGTATAGGAATATGACTATATATGAGAGTCAATTGTGTAACAAATTAATTAAGAAAATATATAGGAAAATCATTCTACTCGACCAAGTCTCTTATTGGGAATCCATGTGGCTGGGAATCCATGTGGCTGAGAATCCAAGGCGCTGTAAATGGTGGAACCATATGATTGAAAAGGTGAAAAAGAGACTAAGTAGTTGGGAGTATCAATATCTAACAATGGTTGGGTGATTAATCCTCACAGAGGCGCTGTTATATATAGCCTTCTGACCTATTTCATAATATTTTATAAGGTCATAAGGCAGGTATTTAAGGAGTTTACACAACATCAATGTCAACTTCTATGGGAAAAAAAAAGGAAGGAATGGCAAAAAAAAATTGCATTGAAAAGTCGTGTGTAACGCTCCCGCTTCCTCACGTGTCGTTATGACAACATGAGAGTCCTTACCGCATCAATGCCGAATCCATACTTTTACCACAAACCAATACATGTCCTTCCAGCACACTTTGGCCTCACTCATGCGCACCACGTGACGAGGGGGTGCTCATCCAAATATTACGCCCTAACCATCACGCTTAAATTGGGAGTCTCTTATAGATGGGCTCCCTGAAATAGAAGGTGAAACTTGTTAATATGATTGGTATTAACAATCCTTAGGCATTACATTGGGAGACCAATTTTAGGCCACTGAGAGGTTGTGGTTTGGGGATGAAAATGGTGGCTGAATATAATAGCCTATTATCGAGTATATTGGCAAACAATAGAATAGACCTCATACTCTTGGAGATGGAGAAAGGAAGGTGATGGAAAATACTTGGTGGCCTCAGGAAACATAGAGATGTATTTTAAAAGAAAGTGCAGTCTTCAGAAGAGCAAATCTAAAAAAATGGAACACATATGTACCAGCGAAGGTGTTTTTATTCACATGGAAAATGTTGAAGGTCAGGATTTCGACTAAGGTGAACCTTTCCAAAAGAGGCATTTGATTCACTGTAAGTGATAGAAGTCTAGATTTTGCCACATCAAGGAAAAGGACACAAGTAACTTATTTTTAACATGTGAGGCAACCTATCTAGGATTGGAGGCATGCTATGCATGGTTCTACCTCAATTATAGTGGTCATAGAAATCCCTAGGTGAGCTTTGAGATTCACATGGGATGCTAGAGAAACAAAAGTAACCGAAAAGGATGGCATGGGTTGTGATTTTCTGTGATTTGGCAATTGATGCGACAAAAAAAAATTGTGTTCCCTTTGATTTACACCATACATTTCTTGGAGGGACGAAGAGACTAGCCAATTAATGCAGTGTGGGTGTGAGCGTAAATAAGAGCTAGCGTGCCCCAACTTTAATCTCCTGGAATTACATATCAATTACACTGACCAACTCGGCATATTTATTAAGTTTACAAGGGGTAAAATGACTTTTCCTCGATATGTAATAGATAACTGTCCAACCCACTTGTGGGCAGTTATCTTGTTGTCGGGTGACAAATGCCATTTTGTAGAAATTCCAGAATCTATACTATGTGTCGTGAAGCATATTGCATGTGGAAGCGTAAAGAAATTATGTGTGCAAACATGCAAAACGAAAAAAAATCCTAAATTTCTTTCCAATGGATCTTGCTAATCTACACAACTTAAAGGAACAAGAGAATAAGATGAAAGATTATACCTTTTGAAGAATCTTCTATTATTGCAAGTAGTCTCATTTCTTTAGAAATATCCAAATATGCACCCTCTATAGAAGTCCACACCCTCTCTTCTCTTGAAACTTATATACTTAAATGTATAACTGTTAGTGTTATGTACTTAAGGCCAATCACCTTAGTCCTATGTATTAACACTTCAATGTTGTGTATATGATTGTAGAAACCTTCACTACTTGTTTATTTATAACATATGAAATAGTGAAGCCTAACATTGATAATATAGAGTGTATCACAAAGAGTTGTGATGATGGGACCACTCTAATTAAAGTT
>JAOWBN010126102.1:0-19191 GCA_028565015.1 Pinguicula moranensis
TATAATTACAAGGGTAAGGCCGCGTACATCAGACCCCCAGACCCCAACTTAGTTGAGAATATACTGGGTAAAGTTGCGTTTACTCTGATACCACTTGTAGAAATTCCAGAATCTATTTTATGTGTCATGAAGCATGTTATGTGTGGAAGTGTAATATTGTGTGTGTTAACATGCATAACAAAAAAATCAAAAATTCATTTCCCATGGATCTTTCTAATTTACCCAACTTAAAGGAACAAGAGAAGAAGAAGAAAGATTTTACCTCTTGAATCCCATTTGGTTTATCTCTTCTATTCTTGCAAGTAGTCTCTTTTCTTTAGAAGTGTCCAAATGTACATCCTCTAGAGAAGTCCACATCACCACTTCTCTTGAAATTTATACACCTAAATGTATAACTTTATATGTGATGACAAAGAATATTAGCTCAACACTTCAAGTCTAAGAAAAGGAGAAGAAAACTCCTTCAAGTTTTTTGCCCTTAATCACCTACAAACTTTTGATTTTTCCAAGTTTTGTAGGAGAGGAACTTCTCAAAATTCTATCAAAGACTCATGAACTGCATCAATATCTCACACATGGACGTCTAATGGTATTTATAGAGGTTCCATAAACTATTAGGAACAAACATTTGTCCCAAACTTTGGACAACTCATGTATAGGTGCCATGGTTTTATAAATTGAACCATGCAAATATATATATATATATAATTATACCATTGCATGTAATACTATTGGACATGCAACCTTTTCATGTTGTCTAATTGGTGGAAAACATGTCACAAATATATATATCACATTTATATATTTATTGTTTGATATTTTCCAATAACTTGTATATTATATATATATATATATATATATATAAGTTAGTACTTTCCAACTTGGATCCAATTACTGGAGTTTTGATGTATACAATATATCCCATCACTTTCATTTATTATATTTATGGCAACATATTTACATGCAAATCCTTGAAGTTTCATAAACTCCAAATTTACCTCAATAAGTTTCGGTTATTATGAAACTTGACCCTAAACTTTTGGATTTTATGTAATGAGCTCAAACCTTTTGGTCATTTCATAATTAACCCTCAAGAGAATGGTGTTAATGTATATGACCCTATAAGTTCTCAATAACTTGGCAATGGACATTGAATTAATATAATCAAATTATGGTTAGTGAATTAAACTCTTATAATTCATTAATCCCTAATTTAAATCAATAAATCTTGAGTGACCTCTAGCAAAATATCATAGCTCTCAAGTATTGAGAATAGTTATGGAAGGAGACCATCCTTTCAAGAATTAGTTCACGTGTAATTTATATCTTTTCACCTTTCATCATATCCCTAATTTTGTATATTGAGGTTATTTGTCATCCTCAAAACTATACATAAGATTTCTTGTACCGGAAGTTATGTCATTAAGTTTTAATTAGAAACCCTTTCTAATTAAACTTGAGCTTTGCAAAGGCTTTCATGACTTCTTACAAATGGTCATAGGAATATCTTCTCCTAACGATTTAGGAGTGGTGAATTTTGTGTTGATCACTCACAACCTTTTCCTACTTCGAATCACTCCCAAAACTATCCATTGTTATCTATTTATGGTGTAATTCCAAATATAATCAAAGAGTAACCTCTATATTCAAGATCTCTATGTAGTTATCTCAAGTCTAAGGATCACTTACACCCACTATTCTTAAGAGTATTGACCATCGACAATATGGTGATTTCTATATGGGTAAATCTAATGTACTTGTCTACTATAAGCATTCATGTTTCTAACTAGAGTATCTCTACATTGTAGTTGATGAGATCAACTATTTCCTTAAAAAATGAATTGTCTTAGTACATTCTAAACTATACGTTTAGTGATGGTTTATATCAATAATACTATGGTTAAGAATGTTTAGTATTGATAACATAAGAGTGGTCTCATCATTACATCATTTTGTAATACACTCTAAGTTATCAACATTAGACTTTACTACTTGGAATGCTATAAATAAAGCAAGTAAATAATCAAATAGTAAAGGTTGTTACAATCATATATACAACATTAAAGTGTAAATACAAAGGCCCAAGGTGATTGGCCTAAGAGCATCATACTAGCATGTGCGCTCGCTATGATAATTGGCAATTTGACCCCACTATAGATTGCTTATTTAAAAGCATAATTCATATACGATAAATTTATCTAACATCGTTTTGTTTGGAATCAAACTATAGATTTTATGAGTATTGCAAGCAATTATTGAATTTGGGCCATTTATTAACTTCTTCCAAACCTACGACCCAAGATTTGCATGCATTTGTTTTTGACATTTTTTTGCAAGCCCAACCTTGAGAAATATTCTTATTTCTGTTTCACAAATCATGAATTGATTTTCAAAGTTAAATGTCTTACAAGCAGAATTCTTTTAAAACAAGGAAAATCAACTTTGTGTTTTTAAAATCAGATTCATAAGCATGTATAAAGTCAGTATTTATCTAGAGAACTGTTATCATCTAAGTTATACCAATTACAATAACTAAGCAAGGCGAAAAGTAAAGAGATACAAAATTATTACGCAGTACACTCTCAACTATCTATTCTGTAGGGCCAGTCCGTTAATATAAGAGATTTCACTATTGATTTATGAAAATCATACAACTCTTCATCATTCACTCATCCCCGTGATATGTTTTCACACAAGTGTGGATCCTATACCAAAGTTTCTATCCAAAACCTTATAATAGTGAAAGACTCAACAAGATTCCTTTGAATGATTGACTAAGTGCAAGTCCTTGTGACTCCTACCTCATATAATTTCGTCAATCTTCTTCTTTGAACATGGTTCTGCTGCTCCTTCACGATCTCGATCATGCCAAGTAATGCACTCTATAAAGTCATTCAACTCATGTACGAACTTTCTTGAGATTAAAAGGGGTGCGACTTATACCCTACCTGTGTCCTTATTTATAATAGTTGAATGTCTTCAAAAGGACAAGTATTTGCGATTTACCAAAACTTCTTTTCCAAGACTTTCCTTCACTGTGAAACACTCCCTTGATAATAAATCTAGACTCCATGGAATCCTAGACCAACTAGGATCTTTTCCTTGTTTGACTCCCTCACCCAATATGGTCTATATATCTTTTTGTTCTTTTCTTTTCACAAGACTCACGTCTTGCATGGATTCTTCGAATCCTTTGATGCACGTTAGTGCATGCATGTCGGAGCATGCGCCCCAACAAAGTCGCACATGTTTGGTCAAAGTTGCTACTCTAGCTTGTTGTTCATTCGGTCATTATACTCTTGATGACACATATATGAGGTTAGGTCTAAATAAATACCAATTTTAGAAGGTTGGCCCTTAAAACATGAAATGGAATCAACCTCGAGTTCGAGAGGTGCAATTCAGTACTCTAGTCTTCCAAATCATTCAATCAACTACGACTCTATTTTTCGTAGACACGGGCGGATCATAGGGGCATCGTCCTCCTCAACCCCTGACAAAAAAGTTCAAAATTTTAGAGTAAAGTTTTGAAAAATAAATTGGTCCCCCAATTTGTGTCTTGCTCCAAAATTTATGTCTTACCCGCTTATCGAAAATCATGAACTCAAATGTCGGTTCATAGAAAGAGCATAACATCGTGGCATATTTTGTTAGAATATGCATAATTAGGGAAGATTAATCAAGAAAAAAATTGTAAACAAGGTAAATGATAAACAATTAAAATCCTTACCTTATCACTTCTTGAGCTCTCATCCCTAAAACTGTGAACGTTTGATTGTGTTCACACATGAATTCTATGTCTTTTTATACTCGTATAATTCCTCTAATTGATAAAATGAAGAACAATTCCTACTTTCTTTTACATGGTATCAAAGCTATGGCTAGATTATGCCATTAGGTTCTTCATCATCTACCAAACAACCAGGTGATCACCAGTCAACAAAAAGACCACGACCAATGGTTATCCTCCAAACTTCCTCCTGTGGCTACATCACCAACGGTGAGTCCTTCCGCGGAAGAAATTTCAAAACAAATTTGCAAAATCCTTCAAACTATTCATACCCCCGAGTCTCAGCCAATCTCAATAGGCCTCAAATTAACCAACCAAAATTACTCCTTAAGGAGTCAAGTGATGCAAATGGCGATTGGCGGGAAAGGCAAGCTACATCATCTGATAGAGGGTCCGCCGAATAAACAAGATGCTGACCGTATTCGATGAAAGCAGGCAGATCTCAACATTTGCACCAGAATTCTATTGTCTATTGATTCAAACCTAATGGACAATCTTGCATCCTATCCAACAGCAAAGGATTTATGGGTTGGTTGGGTACAACCTTTGGAAGTGGTGGGGATGGCCTGCAACTAATTTGATCTCACCGTGAAGGCAAGTCGTCAAGTGCAGGGGATGGGTCCATTAGAAGAATTATATAGCTCACTGCAAAGATTATGGTAGGAGATTGATCAGTGACAACCAAATCCTATGAAATGCAGCTAGGATATTGAGGTGTTCAACCGTCTCTGACGAGAAATAAGACTCTTTCAGTTTCTCGCCGGCATTAACACTAAGTATGATGCCGTTAAATAAGATCTGTTGAAAATGGAGCCATTGCCATCAGTTGAGGCAGCATATGCAGCCATTCGTCTCAAAGCCTCGGGATTAGTAATCATGAACCCAGATCGCGACATTACCGGCGAACAACCACATGGCCCTGGAAGCGAATATACGGCATGCAGGTGGTCAGAGTCGCACAAAAATACAGCAAAATCATCCTCTCGGCTAGATGCAGTGGACAAATCAAAGTTGTATTGCATAGATTGCCAGAAAAGCGAACATTCGATCGAACGCTGCTTCAAAAGAATTGTATCCGGACTGGTGGCCTAATGTCAAGAAAAGAGGAACTAAACTAGGTCATGCAGCCACTATTGGAGCCAGCAGCGACGAAAATGCTGGATTTGGAGCGATTGTAGTAGTCGGAGAAGATGAGGAAATCGCGACAAGCAACGGGTTTGAGAGAATTCTCTTGGAAAATTATCAGGAACCCTTGCATAAGCACCTTTGTCGAAATTTAGGTATTTTTGATACGCCCTCGTAGGCTTTGAAAATTGCAGGTTGCCCCCTGAGTAACTCCCCCTCACAGTTCTTGGAATCACGACGTACTACAAATTTTCCACCAAAGCCTCTAAATATCCCGTTATGCCTCCTGCATTTTTTGAGTTATTTGATAGCCACCTCACAATTTCCCAAACTTGCCAAAAAAAAACCCTCCTAAAAAATAGTCTATTCCAAATTCGCCCCAAACATCCACAAAGCCCAATTTCAAGCCAAAAATACAAAATAAATCCTCCATTGAGCCCAGTATCTCCAATCCACATTTTTTCAGTCCTAGATGCTTTGGAGATGAACAATTTGAAACCTTGGAGACCACACCTTTGGCCCAAGTCTACTCGGATAAGGCCCATATATCTCAACATTCCGGACAATGGCTATTTGATTGTGGTACTACTGGTACAATAACAAATGATCGTGCTGACCTTATTATTACTACCCTCTTGAAACAATCCCATATTCAAACAGCTAATGGGGGCACGTTCAAGGGGCAGGCACTGTAGCACTGTCTCCACTACTCAAGTTGTCAAGCAGTCTATTTGTTCCATCACTGTCATGCAAATTGTTATCGATTTACCATGTTACCAAGGAATTGAATTGTATGGTAGTAATGTATCCATCCTTTTGCCTCTACAGGACATCTAGACGTGGGAGATTATTGGGCGTGACACTGAACGGGGTGGACTATACTATGTGCACGAGGTGACTCAGCAAGGAGCGGTGATGCTAGCTCATGGAACAGTTGATCATCAACTTTGGTTATGGCATTGTTGACTAGGACATCCGTCCACGAGTTATCTCAAGACTTTATTTCCGAAGTTATTTTCGAACATGAACAATTTTTCATGCGATACTTGTGTTTTCGCCAAAAGCCTCAGATAGTCCTTTGTTTTGAATAATACCCGCGTTGCTACTTGTTTCTCCTTGGTACACTCTGATGTGTGGGGTCTTGCCCAATTTCGGGTACTGGGATTTTTATTTATTTCCTATTGTTCATTGTTGAATGCACTCGCCTTACATAGGTTTATTTTTTAAAACATAAGTAAGAGGTTTTTCGTGCTTTTGTCGAGTTTTATTCTCTTGTTGAAACTCAGTTCAAGAAAAAGAATAAGGTTCTATAGTCTTATAATGGGGGAGAGTTTGTGAATCATTCTTTGAATCAATTATTTTGGGAAAAAGGATTATTTCATAAAACCACATGTCCCATACACCTCAACAAAATGGGTTAGCTGAAAGAAAAAAATAGGATTATACTTGAGATAACTAGATCTCTCTTGATCAAATCCCGAGTTCCTCAATCTTTTTGCCCTGAGGCAGTCGCTACTGTGGCCTGCCTCATTAACCGCTTACCTACCAAAATTCTCAAATTCCGCACACCTCTCCAAACCCTAGCAGATCATACCCATATATCATCCATTCTTGATCTTCCTCCAAAAGTGTTTGGGTATTTCATGTCCATGTCTCAAAACCTAAGCACTCCAAACTTGATTCCTGTACGATTAAATGTATTTTCCTTGGTTATGGTGTTCAGAAAAAAAGCTATCGGTGCTTTGATCCTCGTACTCATCGTATGTTTACAACGATGGACTGTAATTTCTTGGAAATATAGTATTATTATACCTCAGCACTCAGGAGGAGACATCTACTATTGAACCTCTGAAATGGTTACTTCTCCCTACAACGACACCATCTGGGAGTGCACCTACATCATCCGATGTGGGTAATATTCAGTCAACTACCATAGAACAATCACTCTCTCCCCGTGTACCCTCACCACCAGCCCAATCTCCATTGCCCGGATGTCCTAAGGTAAGTCATCCTGCCCCGATCACTAATTCTGATTATTTTTTTCTGGAGTCTATGCTTGATAATTCCGTTGAAAAAGTGTCTGATGCTGACATTATTGCTCCTGAAGTAGAGAGACAGGAGCAGTATCTTTTGCTACCTCAAAGCACTAGAGGGGTCCCTCTGAAGAGATATGAACCAGAATACACACCACGGAGGACCATGTATCCACTAAAGAAGGGGGTGTCGGCTAATGTGGCTGATGCATTTACTGTGGACCTATATTCTGATGATATTCACCGAACAATACATGAAGCACAGAAAAGTGAGAAGTGGGTCCAAGCCATGAATACTAAGATGAATGCTCTAAAAAAATGAGATGTGGAAAAAGTGTGTACTACCTGCAGGAAAAAGAGTTGTTGGTTATAGGTGGGTATTTTCTATGAAGCACAAAACTGATGAATCATTAGAATGCCAGAAGGCCCGACTGGTGGCAAAGGGATATACGCAGATATATGAAATGGATTATTCTGAAACTTTTTCACCAGTATCAAAAAAATTGACACTATTCGGGTACTTTTCTTTGTTGCTAAAAAATAGGATTGGCCACTTCATCAATTTAATGTGAAGAATGCATTCTTGGATGGTGATTTGAGAGAAAGTCTATATGGAGGCACCGCGAGGCTATTCAAAAACTTTCAATCAAGGGGAAGTTTGTAGACTAAATAAAGAACTATATGGATTAAAACAACCTCCAAGGACCTCGTTCAGGAGGTTATTGAGGCAATGAAAAAGTATAGATATTGACAGAGCAACTCTGACCACACCTTATTCTTCAAGAAGAAACAAGATTTGATCACCTGTCTAATTATATATGTTGACGATATGGTGATCACTAGAAATGACACAGTTGAAATTGCTGAGCTTCGAAAGCACCTATTTAGTGAGTTCAACATGAAAGATCTAAGTATCTCGAAATACTTCCTTGGTATAGAAGTGCAAAGATCACAAAAAGGAAACTTTATCTCGCAAAGGAAATATATTCTGGATCTTCTTTCCGAACCTGGATTGATGGACTATAAACCAGCTGACACCCCAGCTGTCATGAATCACAAGTTGTAGATAATCGAGGGAGCAACTCAAGCAAAGATACCAGCATTTGATCAGGAAACAAATATATTTTGCACACAACCATCCACATATTGCTTATGATGTAGGAGTGGTCAGTCAATTCATGCACAAACCACAAAAATATCACATGGAAGCAACTTTAAAAATTATTTGGTATCTGAAAGGCTCACCTAGAAGGGGAGTTATGTTCAAAAAATATGGTCAGATAATCCTTGACAAAAGGTCAATTACTAGATACTTCACCTGCGTTGGAGGAAATTTCGTAACTTGGAGAAGTAAGAAACAAAAAGTTGTGACACTTTTAAGTGTTGAAGCTGAATTCAGAGGAATAGTCGGGGATTAACTGAATCTTATGGCTTAGAAAGCTCATGGTTGAGATTGGTTTTCCAATAGAAGCTGCATGTCAGTTAAGGTGTGATAGTAAAGTTGCAATTAGTATATCTGAAAATCCTGTGCAGCATGACCAGACCCAGCATGTTGAGATAGACAAACACTTCATTAAATAAAAGCTAGAAGGAAAGGCCATCAACCTTCCCTATGTTCGTTCGGAACATCAGCTAGCCGATATCCTCACAAAAGCAGTACCAAGCCAAGTTTATAATAAAGCACTAAGCAAGTTGGGCATCGAAGACTCGAAGACACAACTTCAGGAGAAGTGTTAGAATAGGCATAATTAGGGAAGATTAATAAAAGGACAAATAATTAAAATCCTTACCTTATCACTTCCTGATTTCTCTCTACTAAAACTGTCCACGTCTGATTGCCGACCTCTGAATTCCTTAGGTGGGATAACTCAATTAGCCTAGTAGTCAAATGAATTATTAAATCCCAATATATCTAGAGATCAAATCAAAGTATTTCGTTTATAAAAAAAACTCAATCAAACGGGACCTAGCAAAAACACACTAAGTGCGTATAGTGGGACTAATGCAAAACATTGGTAATCCCCAATCTTAAACCCTAAAATTTGGCAGAGCCGTTTCTACTTTGAGAAATGTTCCGTTGGTCGCTAGTGTCGTGTTTCAGCGGTGAAGGGAAATATTCGAAAAGTAATTTATGAACAAAAATGTTGTCGTAGCGCAACTCCCACTACCAACGATGAGAACCGTACAAATGAGAAGTCCTGCAACAAGTGGTTGATATTGCCTGCATTTTACCAGACCGCCCAGGGGTGGAGGCAGGGGGACAGGGGGGCCATGGCCCCCCCTAAAATTAAAAAAAAAACAAATTTATATGTAATTTTTTTTATTTGGTTCCCCTAGGGAATGTAATACTAATTGTTCTTATAGTATAACGAAATGCTCAGCGGTAGCATGTCAAGGTTTGTAATTGCCTTGCAAGGATTCGAGTCTGGACCACTACAATACCTTTTAGTTGTTTTTTAACTATCAAATAAAAAATTTGATTAGCTCAATGGGATTCGATCCCATGATCAAAGACATGGCTGTCCAAAGATGGACCACTACACTACATTGCGTTTATGTTAAACTTACGTTATATTGTTAATATTATTGATATATAGGCAAGAAATAAATATTATTTTATATTTTTTTGGATAGTTTTTAATATATATATATATATTTTATATTTCTTTAATATATTTATTTTTTAGATTGTCGTTAGAAAATTATTTTTCATAAATTGAAAATCTTGGCCTATAAAAAAATTGCAAAAAATTGTATTTTAAACATTCATTGGTGAAATTCAAAAAAAAATTCAGATGCTTGCAATTTCTATTGAACAAAGTACTTTCATAAATTCACATAAAATTTATTGAATTTTCTTATTTTTTTGCTCAAATCCGAAAAAAAATTGGATTTTTTTGCAGCTTAAACTGATCCGATCCAATTCGACTCACTCTGCTCAAACTCGAAAAATTTGCCCACCCTCCCTTCAATGCCTAGTTCCGCCCCTGGGACCGCCTGCAGTTGCTAGATTGGAAAAAAGTTTTACGGCCACCAAACCGGTTTGAACATGACAGCCCTTAAATGGATACTTAAGTGCCGCCCTCAGCTCCCACGGTCTCTTGTCCACAAGCTCTTCCGCTTAAGACAGGTCAAGTGCCCCGTTATATAAGACAGTTGAAATGTTTCGTCATTGTCCAAAATATTACTAGTGAATGGGAATATTAGAAACTTGATGTCAAAATGTTGCGTGCAGAAACTTGATGTATTTAGTTTAGCGAACGGGAATGCTAGAAGAATGAAAAGATGGGGAAGCTTGTCCGGACTATTGATTTAATTTTTGGTAATTTTTTGTGAAAAATGGGAATATGAGAAGCCTAAATTGTGGCATTGCTATGCCCTTTTTTAAAAGTATTAAATCAAGTCATCTTTAACTCCAAGAGTACTCCGTTCACAGTTGGTCTATGTGTATTCCACGTGAATGGAACTTGTCAAATGTTGGTATTCTTCCCTGAACCAATCACCATATGAAGGCTAGTATGCGTCTTGGCGATCCACGGCCCCAGTTATTGACCAATACTGCATTACTCTGTAAAATAATACCTATAAAGTATGTTAGTACAATATAAATAGTTTTTATAGTGTAAGTGTGTCGTTCTCTGTCCGGCTGCCATCTCCATGTCATTCTCTTCTAGTTGAATTACAGTACCTGTAATGACAGATTCTAAGATTGAAATTAGCAATAGTTCATAATCAAATACCGATCGGCACCAATGCCATTCCAGGCTAGATGTTCACTCTCGGGGCACACTTTATCTACAACTATGTTGGTTTTATCATTTGCAATTGAGAATAGACGTGGGAAGACGTTCTCTAAACATCCTAGTAGCGTCCACATAAACTTCCGGAAGACCGTATTCATCCCGTTTACAATACACTGTTGCACATTGTTGCAGAACCAGACCGCAGAACAAACTGCTTGCACAAATCTTTCCACCATCTAAAAACACACCCAGAAGTTGTGATTGTCGTCCTATCTTTATCTAGTCCATCAGGATGCAGATATTAGGATTGAAAAGTCTTACTAATTATGACCCCCCGAGTCCATTAGTATTTTCAAGAAACATTTACCTAACAGGGCTAGGTTGAACAACTCCTGATTCTTTATCCCCAAACCTCCATGTTCTTCAACTGTTTAACAGATTAGTTCCCACTTTACCCATTAAATCAGTTTTGCCTCCTGGCTTATTCCTCCCATAAGAATTTTGTTTGTTTTCTCCGTATGGTTGCTAGTATCTCATTTGGCGCTTTGAAAGTGAATAAGAAATAGCTTTTAATCGTCCTTTGGAGTTTTTTTTATGACTAGTTGCCATGTGACCGCTCTACCCGAGTTTGCACCCAAAGGTAGGCCTAGGTAGGTTTGTGTCAACTTAGCCATCAAACAGTTCAGACAGCTCACATAACATTCTAGGTCTCTTTGTGAAATTTGATTGCTTTCATGTTATCTTTTTAGGTTGTTTTCTGACATCACAAGTTTATGCTCTATTCAAAGGTAAGATCTACTGATCTGATGGAGGCTGGCGATAAAATATTTTTGCCTAAATCTGTTGATTAGAAATCTCCCCCAGCAACTAGCAAGAATGTGAGCTTCTTTGATGAAAAGGAGTCTGAATTTGTCCGTGATCTTGAGTTGTAGAAGGTATTATTTTGTAAGGTCTCTTATCCATCCTTCTCCTTATCATGCTCGAATTGCCTAATTTTCTAGTTTCATATCTTTAGGATGCAGCTATATTGTTGTCAATAAACCATCTGGAATGCCAGTACAGGTAGGCATAGATGTTCCATTCATTTCTCCCACGGATTGCAGTTCATGTGTCTTGTCTCGCTTATAAAAAAAAGATAACTTCAGGGAGGCCTTGGGATAAACAGAAGCTTAGATGAATTGGCTGCCAAGTTTTTGAGATATGACTACAAAGAGTCTCCTAGGCTGGTGAGCTCCTAGAGTTCTATCCACTTTAATCTTACACGCTTTAGTTATCTCACTTTCACCGGATTCAATACGTAATATTGTTTTACTTCTCTTGGTTTTACCCATGTCCTTTATTGTTCTAAGTAATCTTTCTTGTTCTGTAAATTGTTTCTGACAAACCTATTTTATGTGCACAGACTTGACAGAGACAGCAACGTCATATTAGTGATGGGAAGGACACAATTGAGTGCTACCAACCTGCATTCTAAGTTACGTGAGAAAACTTTGGGGCATCATATAATATGCGTAATTCTCTTGCATTATGCAACATATTATTGTGCTTGTTATAACCCAATCTCAAATTTTACTTAGAATCAAATAAGAAGATCAGTAATTTCTTGTAAATTACAAAGAAACTAGCAGAATAAAAATGCAGAGTCAAACAAAAATACCGAATATAAGTTCTGTGGTTCACCGGCTTCTTTGGACGCTGGTTACATCCACGCTGAGCTTTAGAATCGAGCACTCGCTGCTATATTATTTAACGAATCACCAAACAGTCGCCGATTCTTACAACTAGTACTAAGAATCTGCTTGATTCTTAGTCTAAACAAACTGCCAGAAGGAAATAATTAAAAAATCCCTAAGGATCTAGTGAATTCCAAAGGATACGGATATTCCCGAACCTCTGTACGAAGGATTCAAGCGAAGAGATGACACCAAACGACAACCAAAATAAGCTAATGTGGTGCGTAGACTAGAGTATACACAAAACAGATATGTTTTCTAAGCCAAAAATGGAGAAGGCAGTCGATTTCCGCATGAATCGCCATTGGAGAGAATGGAGTTTTTGCCATTTCATATTTTCGAAGCGTCTTTGCAGTGTATCGAGCCGTCCATTGGAAGCTTTCATTGTGTGCCGTTGGATCAGACAGAGAGGATGTAGCTGGAATCATGCCAGTGCATACGCGGGGTCCCAAGGGACCACATGGTTAAGACAGTTAGATCTCAAACAATCGACAACTTTGATTCAACAGATCCAGTGCATTTACAGGCCGAATTTACAGGGGCAATTTGGACTTTTCACATAGTAAGTTAGGGGAGGACAAGGTATATTTTCACAATCTCCACCTTGAAAAACCTTATCAGTCAAGGTCTTAATAGATAGGAGTAGAATAAAAGAAGTAATATTAATCATAGCAGTGAGTCTTCTCAATTTCATGACAACTCTACCCAATTTTAACAAGGTTAGTTCATTCCAAGTAGTTTCAGACAAGTCTGAAACTTAGGTTGGTTTACGATTTTGGTACCTGAATATGCAACATGTAAATCAGTATGTATCTTCTTGAGTTCAATCAGTTTTTCATATATAAGGTCAAGAATGAAATGAAATTTAACATCTACATGTTAGTATATTCATGAAAAACTAGTTTTTTTGCTCAAATGAATGGCAGATTGGTTACCGGAATAAATAAAGGGAACATAGTTACATATACCAGATTCCTTTAACAAACTTTGAAGCCATAGAGCTTCTATTCCACTATCAGCTAAAGCAATGTATTATGCCTATGTTGTAAAAAGAACAAGCTGGAGTTGTAAAAAGAACAAGCTGGAGTTGTAATTTCCAGCTTATACAGTTTCCACAAAACAGGAAAGCATAACTGGTTGTTGATTTTTTGGAGTCTAGATCTCCAACAAAATCAATGTCAACATATCCTACAAGATTCCTTTCAGATTCAATTTTTTTGTAGCATAGTCCTAAATGTTCTGTCCCTATTAGATACCTTGCAGTCCATTTTAGGGCAGACCAATGTTCATAACCAGGAGAATACATGTATCTACTTAAAAGTGACAGTAAATGAAATGTCAGGTCTTGTGCTAACCATAGAGTAGTGGTCGGCAAACGGGTGGGGCGGGCTGTTACGGGCAAACGGGCTAAAAATTCCAGCCCACCCTGCCTGTTATTGAAAAAAATGGGCTGGGCGCTGGCCCATTTACAAAACAAACCGAGACCTCCTGCTTGTTTGCAAAAACAAGCCGAACCCACCCGCCCGTTTAAGACTAATAGCCCGCACGGCCCGCCTGCTTTTGTATTTTTATTTTTATTAATTTTTAAAATATTTTTTTATGTTTTTATTATTTTATTTTTAAATAATAAAATAGGCAGGCCGGACAAACCCGCATGCTCGAAAACTGAACCCACACCGGCCCATTTTGGAAAACGGGCAGGCCCGCCCTGCCTATTTTTCACACAAGGTCCGCCGCTGCCTGTTAAAAAATGGGTGGGACAGGCCCGTTAGCCCAATTTTATGGGTAGGTCAGGGTGGGCCCGTTTGGCCTGCCCCTTGTGCCGACCTCTACCATAGAGTACATAAAGGATACAAGCACGTTAGCATATGGTATGTTTTCCATTTTCTCAGATTTTGAGGGAGAGTTAGGGCATTGACCTTTACTAAGTTTAAAATGAGGAGCTAAGGGAAGACTCACATATTTCAGACCATACATGAATTGATGTTGTTTTAAGGTTCCATATTTTCTATCTCTAGTATTTCTATTCCCAGAATTCTTTTTGCAGCACCGAAGTCCTTCATTTCAAATTCACTATTAAGTTGCGGTTTCAGTATATCAATTTTAGATTTGGACTCACTAAGCATGTTATCAACATATAGTAGCAGAAAACAAAGAAATATTTTTTTTATAAGCCAAATTTTATTGAGTAAAATAAACTGTACAATAGAGAGAATATACAAATGCCAAAAGAAAAGTATTGATGAGACGTGCTCTATTCCGAGGAGGCAATCTTCACAGATTCCACCGCGGATAACCAGACTAGTAGTATCTATAGGATTGTTCTACAACATGTTTTCATTCCACTCCAACCCACAAACATGGCTAATCGAGCGTGTAGAAGAGAAACAAAGGAATATTGTCAACATGTTTAAAATAAAGGCATGGATCATAGCTACTGCGCATGAAATTCAGTTTTAACATATAAGCATCAAATTTCTTGTATCATTGACGAGGTGTCTGTTTAAGGCCATATAGTGATTTTTTCCAGTAGGAAAACATGTTTGGCTTTTCTCTATCCACAAAACCTGAAGGTTGATTCATGTAAATTTGTTCTTCTAATTTACCATTTAAGAATGCTATTTTTACATCAAGTTGTTCTAATTATAAGTCAAAACTAGCAACATAGGCAAGCATTTACCTAAAGGTTTTATACTTTGCAACAGGAGAGAATACTTCATTATAGTCTGTCTTCTCTTTACAAAAAACCTTTAGCAACTAACCTAACTTTGAAAATGCAGGGGTAAGATTTATTAGTTCCTTCTTTTACTTTAAATACCCACTTACAAATTACTGTTTTTATATTCTTAGGTTTAGGCACTAGTTTTCAAGTTTCATTTTTATTAATGAACTTCATTTCCTCTAACATAGCAACCTTCAAATTTTCAGAATGAGCAGAATTAATAGCAGCATTGTAGGTATCAGGTTTAGCATAAAGCACATTATCTGCAATAGAAAAAGCAAACTCAACAAGTTTAGCAAAGTTAACAAATTTCAGAGGCAATTTCTTTTCTCTAACACCTTTGTTTCTAGCTATACAGGGATCTCAAGGGACTGTTCAAGTGAACTGTTTGAGGTTGAGGATTAGGACTGGTCAGTTTGAATCTGACCAGGTTCAGAGGAAGACTGATTTGCATCAGTTTACTCAGTAGACCCTTGTGACATGTTTTCTTTGCCAAATTCCACCTTGAAAGGAGCATACCTATCCTCTTTTTCAATTGATATCTCTGTTTGGTTACTAGATATACTGGGAAAATCAGTTTCATTGAAGATGACATCTTTGCTTATAAGAATTTTCACACCAGGAATACTTCTGTCCCAGAGCCTGTACCCCTTGGTACCTTCTTGGTAACCAAGAAAGATGCATTTAGATTATCTAGGATCTAACTTCCCAGACTTTATGTGAGAATATGCTCCACACCCAAACACCCTTAGAGGAATCAGATTATGGTCTCTTCCGGACTAAACAAATTCAAGGGACTTGAAGTCTAAGGCTGAAGAGATACTCATATTAATTAAATAGGCAGCAATCCTCACAGCTTCCCTCAGAAGGATTTACTCAATCCAGATGTTACTAGTAGGCTTTTAACCTTAGCATAGTTCTATTCATTTTCAGTCACCCCATTTTGTTGAGGTGTATATCTTACTGTTTTATGCCTAGTGATTCCAAACTCAGAGCACAAATTATCAAATTTGGTGTTACAAAATTCCAAGCCATTGTCTGTCCTAAGGTACTTGATTTTAATTTCAGCTTGGTTTTCAACTAAGGTTTTCCATTCATTGAATTTTAGAAAAGCCTGGTCATTTGTTTGTAGCAAAAGTACCCACACTTTTTTGCTAAAGTCATTACAATACTTAGAAAGTACCTGCAGCCCCCATGAGTAGGAGTAGCCTCAGGTCCCCAAAGATCAGCATGCAAATATTCAAGTACATGTTTGAGACAGTGGACACCTTTTGGAAATTTAGTTTTGTGTTGTTTTACTAAGACACATGCTTCATAAAAGTTAACTTCAGATATTCTACTCTTACCTAAATAGTTAGAGGAATGCAGAATTGTAAGACCTTTCATGCTCATGTAACCTAACCTAAGATACCATAATTTTGTATTCTCAAAGGTAAATATAGCAAGTACATAGTTATAAATCTGATCAATGTGATTTCCTTAAAGAAAATATAGCCTATTTTTCCTTTGGGTAGTTAAGAGGACACTATTTTCTTTAAAGATACTTAATAAACCATTTTGAGAAGAGAACATGCAACCAGATTCTTCTAATGCCCCTAAAGAGATCAAATTCCTTTTCAAATAAGGAATGAAATGAACATTTGAGATATTAATGTGTTTTCCATTGGATAGTTTCAAGTTTATTGATCTAGTTCTTTCTACAGTGCACTTATTATGATTTTCCATATAAACAGTGCCCGACTTAGATTCTCTCAAGTTTATGAACCAATCTTTGTGAGGACACATGTGGTAGGTGCACCCAGAGTCTAGTACCCACTCATCACTCACAGAATCATCACACACAATGAGAACTTCAGCTACATAATCAGATACAAAGAGAACTTTGCTAACTTCTTCATCGGAGTTGGATGAAACTATACTAGATTCATGATTTTTAGATTGTTTGTTCTTTAACTTATAGAATCTTTTATAATGTGACCAATTTTATGACAGTAAAAGCATTCACTTTATTCATTTTGCCATTTTCCCTTATCTTGATTTCTTTTATTATTTCTAAAGTTCTTTTCATTTCTGGGCTTTCTCTTATCTTCAGTTCTATCGCTAGCTCTGTTTTCAGTGTGTTCAGGCTTGACATTCACAATAAAGGCACTAGTCAAGTTTATGCTATTTTTAATTTCCAATTCCCTAGACTTAACACCAGATATGATAAATTCTAATTTAGGAATTACACCAGAATATTGTAAGGTATTTTTCACAACCGAAAAGTCTTCATGCAGAAAATTTAACCATATCATAGATTGGCTTACATCATCCAATTCATGTTCAGTTCCCTTTTAAGTTTTTATTTAACTTAAAAAAACTCATCTAAGTTTTCATCCAGTGACTCAGAGCGATCCATTCTGAAAGAGAATAAGGCATCTTTAACTAAAATAAGATTTGTCCCAGATGCATGCAGAGATTGGAGTTTATTCCATAATTCCATTGGATCTTCATTTCCATCAATTTTTCTCGTACAGAATCCGATAAGTTAAGGATTATGAGGTTATAAGCCTCTTCTTTTATTTCTTCATCCCTAGGCTTCGCAGCATCAAGCCATTTAGTTTCATCATTGTATAAGGAGTAATGTACCATGTTGTAAGACAACAAGGCTTCCATTCTCTTGCTCCAACTATTAAAGTCCCCTTTTTCCATCAAACAGATTAAATTTAATTCTGCTAGTCATGTTTTTATGATTATGCTATATTTATTGAACTACACAAGGGGATTACTCTAAGAAGAAATGGATGCTAGCGAAGCACAATGTCTCACAGGATAACAGAAAATTGGCCACAAGCTAAGCATGTATGTCTCATAGGACGGCCAAAAAAATGGCTACAAGCCAAGCACGTATGTCTCACAGGACAACAGAAAAATGGCTACAAGCAAGCACATATTTCACACAGGAAAGCAGTAAGGTTTTTCAGATACCAAGCCTAGCAATTCTAATAAGTGCTGAAAGGGATAAAAGGAAGCCTTTACAGTGGGCTTATGAGGTTAACTCCTCAATTAGCCTTATGTATCTCACTTTTCACCTAATGTTGCCAAGAATCCGTTTGAGTTTTGCTGCAAATATGAGATTTCATTGTCAACAGGTTCTAATCCCACTTGTTATAACCTAATCTCAGATTTTAGCTTAGAATAAAGACGATTAGTAGCTTCTTGTAAATTAGAAAGAAACTAGCAAAATAAAAATGTAGAATCAAACTAAAACACCGGATATAAGTCTCGAGGTTCGTTGGCAACTTTGGACGCCGAATACATCCATGTTGAGCCTCAAAATTGAGCGCTCACTGCTATATTATTGAACGAATCATCAAACAGTTGCCGATTCTTACAATTAGTACTAAGAATCTTAGCAGATTCTTAGTTTAAACAAACGACCAGAAGGAAATAATCAAAAAAACCCTAAAGATCTAGAAAATCCCAAAGGATATGGATATCTCCAAACCTCTTTTTGAAGGATTCAAGCGAAGAGATGGCACCAAAAGGTAACCAAAATGTGCTAATCTAGTGCATAGACCAGAGTATACACAAAATGGATATGTTTTCTACGCCAAAAATTGAGAAGGCGTTTGATTTCCGCATGAATCGCCATTGGAGAGAATGGAGAAATTTAGAGTAAGAGTTTTTGCCATTTGATATGTTTGAAGCGTCTTTGCAGTGTATCGAGACATCCCATGGAAGCTTTCATCGTGTGCTATTGGATCAGACAGAGAGGATGTGTCCGAGATCATGCCAGTGCATACGCATGATCTCGAGGCACCGCATGGTTAAGACTATTGGATCTCAAACAATCGACGACTCTGATTCAGCAGATCTAGTGTATTTAGGCGCCGAATTTACAGGGGCAATTTGGGCTTTTCACATAGTAAGTCAAGGGCAGATAAGGTATTCACAATTTTTGCAGTGCTCTATTATAAGAATAGCATCTCTATTGGGATGCCATCTAATTAAGTCATTAAACCAAACTTCATTGCCCCTTTTTTTTTTTTTTTTTTTTTTTTTT
>JAOWBN010126213.1:0-19190 GCA_028565015.1 Pinguicula moranensis
CCCTCCTTAGTGCCTGAAGGATTGATCGCTTCACTCGAGTATTGCCTTCATATTTCTTCTTCATTGAGTCCCAAATCTTCTTTGAGGTATCCTTTTCCAGTATTGTCTCCTGAATGATTATGTCAATAGCTTGGAAAAGATAATTCTTTACCTTCAAATCCTTCTACTTTAGCTCCTCAAGTTTCTTTTGCTGTGACTCTGTTACATTTTCCCCTACCTTTGTTTCTGTGTAGCTTGTCTATACTAGGCTCCAATACTCGTTGCTCATCATGAAGTTCTCCATGAGCATACTGCAATGGTCATAGTGACCATCAAATTGTGGTATTGCTAGTTGGACAAAGTTTCCTTCGCTTGACATCTCTCTCACCTTCCTCCCCTTTTTTTTCAGTCGCAGGTTCACTCAAAACCGCTCTGATACCAATTTGTTGGGTGCTGTATATTGAGACTGATTCAAGATGAAGGTAAGTCACTTTATTTCAAAATTTGATCTGGCTTTTATAGCCTTGCAAGCTACTGTAACAGAAATGCATAAGAATTGTTCACGTCTGAACTTCCCTAGAAACTAGGATCTTATTCTAAGAGTTACTTGACTTGGTACTCTTAACAGACACTACTAACTGATTTTTACTCTTCTTAACTTAACTTTCTCAATCTATGCATAGGGACTCAATCTAAGAGGACTCACTATTGGAGACTGGTTAAGGTTGCCTGCTTTTTGCTTGTCATGTTTCTTTTTGAAGCATGTAGTTTAACGCATTGATGTTTTTTGGACCCCTGTTAGTTTTCTGGAACACCTCCCCTGTTTTGGATGGTGTACAAATATGTTTTTTGGCTTCTGTAATCCTATTCATTTTTTAGTGCAATGGAAATTTTAACTAAAAAAAAAAAAAGTCACTGCAATAAGGTATGCTTCGCTCCTTCTCAACTTCTTCACTTGTCAAGTGTATAGATATCATACATACTTTTTTTTTGGATGATCGGTGATATTCAACTATTTGTCGACTTGTCTACAGGAATTCACCCGTACGTCTCTTCAGGCAGATCGGACAAATAACTGATCGGGCAAGCCACAGTGATAAAATCGGAATCTGACCCCTATTGAATTAGTGACAAATAGTGTATTTTGCTATACATACAAATAGTATATTTTGCTATATATACGAATACACTTCGTCATACAAACACACATTTAATAGACAAACTGTTCAATGTTACTGTACACCCTTTTCTTGCACACCCAAGGAAGGCACAAGTTTTTCAAAGTTCCAATAACTTCAACTATTCAAATGGAGATATCGATGGTATTCAATTATGTATTCTCATTAGAAAATGTGATTTAATTAGTACAAGTCAATTATTCCAACTCCTCTCCAATTGTGGTGATAGGTGAGTCGAACCAATTGTCCTGGGCTCCGCCAATTATTCCTCAACCAGAACCAATAGCTAATGCTAATCCATCCAACTGTCGTTTTGCCCATTTATTCGAGGCATAAAACAGTCGGAATCAGTCAACAGCAGAAGCGTAAGAACCGGGTCATTTAGCACAACAGAACGGACCGGCTTCGACTCCCCGATGGACCAATTAGGTCATTTATACGAGTTTCATCTTTTAATATTTTCCTTTCAAGTTACTGTATATGATTATTTTTTTGTAGTTTACTTTATATAATTTTAGAAGTCAAGCTTCTATTTTTCGTTAGTTACCAAACAAAAACTTTACTTGCAGAAGTGAACTTTGAGCTTTCGTGAAATTGTTCCGAGGGATGGCAATGCTGCAAATGGGCGGGTCAGGGATGGCAATACTGCAACTCACGTTTCGTCTATTTTTATTATTTCATAATACATAAAAATTATTTTTTTTATTGTGAATTATTTAAACAAGTATAAACAAATATAATTCAAGAATTAAAATGATCTAGTACGAAACTCGTTTTTTCTTCTCAAGCTTTTCTCTTTAATTTCTCTTCTTCAATTCTTTCTACCGTTTATTCGTATATACATAGCAAAACACACTATTTGTAAGTCATATTTCTTTTTCGTCATTTAATGTCCCATTCACCAAATTGTCATCCTCTATTTAATGTTATAGCTGTGACATTCACGTTCATAGCACTCCCCACTTAATGTTCATCTCACTATACCTCGTTAAAACCTTACTAAAAAAAACCATATGGTATAAAAAATTCTAATGAAGAAAAATAGTACATGATTTTATCATCTCCCCCTATTGAACACATCTTTGAGTTTTCTCATTTCGATCCCTTTGACTAACTTCTCAAAAGTTGTTTTTTTGATAACCATGGTGTCATGACGTCGTAGCCCCAACTAATCCCTAGGGCCCATTCAAAGCGACCCTCCACATGGACCGGCAAATCTTGGGCCTAAGCCCGCGAGCGTGGCCCCAAAGAATTATTGGTACCCAATGGGAATTAAACCCTGAACCTCATGCTCTTATGAGTCTTAAGTCCAAGTCATCCACCAGTAGGCCAACCCGTTGAGGTTAACTAACTTCTCAAAAGTTGCAGTAGATAGTACTTTAGTTAACAAATCTGCTAGATTGTCACTTGATCGAATTTGCTGGATATTATTATAACATTTGTCTTGAAGGTCATGTGCAAAGAAAAATTTGTGTGATATATTCTTCGTTCTATCCCCTTTAATGAAACCTTATTTCAATTGAGCAATGAAAGTTGCATTATTTTCATAAAGAATAGTTGGGATGTCCTTCTTGGTCTCCAATCTACACATTCCACGAATATGTTAGGTTATGGTCCTGAACCAAATGCATTCACGACTTGCTTCATGAATTGCAAAGATTTATGTATGGTTGAAGGAAATATTGACTAATATTTGTTTAATAGAACGCCACGAAATAATTGTACTTCCAAAAGTAAACAGATAACCCGTTTGAAATCTAGCTTTGTGCGGATTAGATAAATATCCAGCACCAGCATAACCAAATAGTTATGGGTTAGATACGTTGTGATAGTATAAACCCATATCCATTGTTCCTCGAAGATATTGAAAAATGTGTTTGATTCCAATCAAATGTCTTCTAGTTGGAGAAACTATATCTTGCAAGTAAATTTACTACAAATGATATATCAAGTCGTGTATTATTATTAAGATACAGTAGTGCTCCAATTGCACTAAGATATGGTACTTCAGGACCAAGAAGTTCTTCACCGTCTTCATTAAGGCGGAATGGATTCATTTTCACATTAAGTGATCTTACCTCTATTGGTGTACTTAATAGATGTGCTTCGTTCATATAAAATCTTTTAAAAACTTTTTTCAAATAATTAGATAGATGCACAAAAATTCCATCTGTCAAATGCTCAATCTGAAAACCTAAACACAATTTTTATTTTTCTAAGCTCTTTCATTTTGAATTCTTTCTTTAGTCAAGCTACTACCTTTTATAACTCTTAAAGAGTTCCAATCATTTTTAAATCATCTATATAAACAGCAATGATGAAAAGTTATGATCCAAATCTCTTTATAAAAACACATGGGAATATTGAATCATTTTATAGCCTGCTTTTAATAGGTATGTACTCAAACAATTAAACCACATATGTCCTGATTATTTCAATCCATATAGGGATTTATTCAATTTAATCGAATAATTTTTTTGAAAATTTGAACTTTGTGTTTCAGACACTTTAAACATTTCAGGGATTTTCAGATAAATATAATTTTCTAGTGAGCCATATAAATAGGTTGTCACTACATCCATCAGTCGTATCTCAAATTTTTTATGAATTGCAAACTTATCAAATAACGAAATGTGATTGCATTCATTAGAGGAGAATAAGTCTTTTCATAATCATTGTCTAGTCTTCGGGTAAAAGCTCGCACGACAAGTCGTGTTTATATCTCACAACTATATTTTTCTTATTTCTTTTTTGCACGAATACCCATTTATATCCAACTAATTTTTGTTCCTTTTGGTATAAGGACTATTGTTCCAAAAACTTCACACTTCTTTAACGAATTGAGCTCTGAAACAATTGCTTCTTTCCATTTTGGCCAATCATGCATGCGCCTACAATCCTCCATAGATGTAGGTTCAATATCCTCATTCTCTTTCATTATATCGCATGCTATATTATAAACAAAAAATACCGTTGATATTTATTTCATCTCGATTCCATCCTTTTCTATTACAACATAATTTATGAAGATTTTCTCATTTTTAGGCATTTGAATTTATTCATTTATGTCGTTTGTCTCTTCAAGAGTGTTATAGATCTCTTCTAGAGATTTTATTTCCTCTTTTGGAGTATTATAGGCCTCTACTGGATATTTTATTTTCTCTTCTGGACCATTCTTTATGTTTGCTCATGTTCTTTTTCGAGAATTCTTTAGACTCATTTGCTTTAGAAAATTTTTCTTCTCGGACATTAAGTCCAATTGGAGTATTTGCAGCTGGTATATGAGACTTGGTTACCGTCTTCAGATCAGTAAGCGCATATGATTGGCCTTGCAAGCAATTATAGACGTTTAATAAATGATTCAGCCAAACCATTTTGTGTATGAACATGTACAACAGGATGTTCAATGGTTATCCCAATCGACATACAATAGTCATTGAATACATGTGAAGAAAATTCAGCAGCATTGTTTAGGCAAATTTTCTTTATTGCAAAATAAGAAAAATGAGCTTACAAGCGAATTATTTGTGCAAATAATCTTGCAAAAGTTAAATTATGAATAGATAATAATCACACATGCGACCATTTAGTTGATGCATCAATCAGAACCATAAAATATCTAAATGATCCACATAGTGGGCATATAGGTCCACATATATCTCCTTGAATTATTTCTAAAAATGTAGGGTTTTCATACCCAACTTTGTTTAACGAAGGCCTTGTAATCAGTTTGCCTTGAGAGCAAGCAACACATGAAAATTCACTACTTTGAAAAATATTATGTTTTTTCATTGAATGACCACGTGAAATTCTGTATAATTTTTGCATCATAATTGATCTGGGATGGCCCAACCGGTCACGCCAAACTTTAAAATTTTTAGTAGTATTTAGATTTTCAACAGCATAAGTTTCAACCATTCTAATTGTTGTGTAATACAATCTAGATGACATTACGGGTAATCTTTCTAAGATGCATTTGTTACCAAAAATAATTGATGTAATGCATAAGCATTCTTCATCTTTTTCGTTCATAGTCTCTATATGATATCCATTTCGCCGAATAAATTTTGTCGATACTTATATGAGAATATAGCATCATAAATTGTGATGTTTGTCCCTTTTGGTGGTACAATTTGTGCTCATCCGGAGCCTTCAATTTATTTTTGAAGTTCCAGATATTGTATTAACATATACGCTTCTCTTGTAGATAGAAAAGTAAAATATTTTTTTATTCTTGAGTATATTGTGCATTATTGCACTGTCTGCATAACATGCACTTCCTCATTTGATTTGGATAAATTCATAGTTATCTCATCAAGAATGCTGGAAGCCCAGTAGTAGAGTCGTGATAACGTGTTATAAATTATTTGGGCAAGTATAAACAAATGCAATTCAAGAATTAAAATGAGCACTTATGAAACTCGTTTTTCTCTCTCCATCTTTTCTATTCAATTTCTCTTCTTCAATTCTTTCTTCCCTTTGTTCGTATATATAGCAAAGTACACTATCTGTAAGTCAAATTCCTTTTTCGTCATTTAATGTCTCCTTCACCAACTTTGTCATCCTCTATTTAATGCTATAACTGTGACATTCACGTTCATAGCATTTTTATATTTTTATTTTTATTTTTTTTATGGAGCGGGGCATGATTTGGTGTTGACCCGCACTCCATCCTGCCTCGCGAGACTGGTCGAAGCAAGGTCGGCCAAATTATTATTCTGAAAGGCTTAGAAAAATTATTTTTCAAATATCACTTTTCAAATGTTTTTAGAAATATTTTTAATACAGTTATAATAAAATAATTTAATTAATAATACTTTAATTATCTAAGAAAAATCGCATTCACTAATTGGTTATCCTGGCCTCGTTTCAACGATAATTGGTTACTAGTAGGCATTTAGGCTGGGCAAAACGATCATGATTCCTCCTGCCCCACCAAAAATAGAACCCAACACGTATAATATGACGGGCCGGGCTGACCCATTTCTTTGTCGTGATGAGATGGATCCAAAATTCTAGCCCAGTGGGTTGACCCATAATGGCTTATTTTGGCTCAACATTCTCAATGCTTGAGTGACCATGTCTGGTTAGCCCGAATTTGCTCGGGAAAAAATGTGCAGACTTGGTTGCAAAATCCAACTCGCTAGTCCTTTTGCCAACCTTTAGTTACTACTTTTATATGTGGCCACAATTTTCTGAAATTATTGATGAAGTCAAGTGAAGTTGAACCGAACTTAACCACAAATTAATTGCAAGAAAATGGATAAATTCAAATGAAGGCTGACAGGTGGTTTCCTTTCTTTGTAAATAATGAAAAAAATGCAAATCCACAACGTACTCAGTATATTCCCAACTAGGTGGGGTTTGGGGGGCTCAGATGTATGCGGCCTTACCCTTGTAATTATACAAAGAAGTCATTTCCGTTGCGACCCAAAATGAAAAGAATGCATAGATTCAACTGTAAATTAAGCAATTGAAATTTTTATTTCAAAAAAAAAATCAAATTTTTATTGTTATAATGATTTCTTTTAACTTATTTAACAAAAATAAATAACATTTATAGTTATAAGATTGAGTGATCTTAAGAATGATATTTATAAGATAACTGACCAGTCACCTTGGACTATTAACTTTGGCAGAGTTTCTCTATAATATGATGATTGATCGGGGATGGATAATTTGTTATTTTGTGGATGGATGGTGGTTTTCCACTCTTTGCAACCTATAGATGTGATCTACCCTCACACAATTTTGTCTTCTTCTTTGCCTTTGCATGTTATCATGGCAGAAGTCTTCAAGAGGGGCTTCTGTCTCACACGAATCTCGGATAATCCCCTCTAAAAACTTGATCCACGTGAAAAGTTCTCTATAAAGTTAGTATCTTTTGCGTGGTGCTCGATCTTATATGTTCCCTTTTATGGTGACTTGGTGTTCAATTTTTCTCCCCAATAATGAGGTATTTTATTAGCGTGTTTGACACAATGTTGTCCCTATTGATACTCTTGTGCAACAATCTTATATTTCTTTAGTATCAAAATGCTCTTTATTGTCAATTGGTATAGAGGAATCACTAGATCATTTATTTATGAGTTGAAGCACTAATGCATTTGTTTGGAGATTTTTCTTCTTATCACTTGGTTGGTTTGTCAATTCTGGTCACCCTCGCTATTTGATGCAGTTATGCTGGGAAAACTCTAGAGTTAACTTCGATTTCTCTCCATTGATTTGGATGCTTCCTCCCCTTATTCTCTGGAAGATCTGGCTTGCTCATAATGAGGTTTGATTCCAACATTTCAAGGTTGACAACCCTCGTTGTATTATCTTGAAAGTGCAACGATGGCTATATGATCTTACTCTTTTGTTACATCCTACATAGTGCACATTCACTATGGGAATTACAATTTTGCTTCATTAGCAAATTCATGTTCAAAGGGATTCCTTGAAGCAACCCGTGTTGACATGCTAAGATGCCCTCTGGATGGAAAGTCTAACATTAATGGTTCTCCCTCGTCTACCTTCAATGGTTGTCGAGGTATTCTTCGTGACTTAGAGGGACTTTGTTTATTAGCTTTCAGTCAGTCTCTAGATGGTACATCTAGCATCATGACTGAAATTTTGACTTTTTTTACAAAGTTTGACCCTTTCTTAGCGTCTTGTCCTGGATTGTGTTATTTGTGAATCAGACTCTTTACTTTTGGTGAACTAGTTAAACAAGGTCACCCCCTCTATGGCACTATCACTCTTCGTGGCAGGATATGTTATCCTTGTCAATCTACTTCTCCCTTCAAATTCGACATGTATGTCGTGAACTCAACTTTTGTGCAGACCGTCTTACTTATCTTGGAGCGGGTTGGTGGTCTTTATGATGTTGTTGAACCTCTCTTCATTTTGTCTTGATGGAGTTGTATACTGACTAGTCTCAGTTACTCCGCATTTGCATCTTATCACGCACACTGATATAAGATTTATGCTTTACTTTGCTCGTTTTTTTATTTGATTTTTTTCATTTTGTAAGACATTTTGATATTTTCTTAATAGAAGTAGAAAAAAGAATGATATTTATTAAAAAAAAATTATATTTAAATTTATCTTCTTCTTTTTTGATAAGTAGTAGAAATTAAATTAAACAAACCAAACTACTCACTCTACAAAACTATGGCCAAACAATGATCCCTTTTGCTGAATCATTGCCCCAAAAAATATGTACAATTTTATGGTGGTAAAAAAGAACTAACACATAGGTGTGGATATCTCAGCCAATCCGAGATTGTCACCTCAGTTGGAATCTTCTCAAAAGCAGTATACCAAAACCATAAATTTATCTTGTTTGATGGTGAATTTAATCGGTTACAAGGAAAAAAAGACATTTTTGGTCCCCAAAAGATTCAAACGCAACTAAACGCAACTTTACCCAATATATTTTCAACTAAGTTTGGGTATGGGTGTCTGATGTACGCGGCCTTACCCTTGTATACAAAGAGACCGTTTCCGTTTTGCGACCCAGGCGGGTATCGATCTGACCTCACAATTGTGATATATAATTGTTCACCACTTGAGCCACCAGGACTTGATCCCCATAAGATTCAATCGGTTGCATTATTAATCCCACAGGTTAAAATAGCATTTTTAATCCCCACAAGTTTCATATAGGGGTGCAATTAGTCCCATGGAATAAAAAAATCATTTTGATCCCATAGGTTTAAAAAACTTTCAAAACAATTCCAGAGAGATGAACTACTCCGTGTTTTAAACTGTGTAAACATTGATGTAAGAATAGAATAAAAAAGGAAAGAATCGGTGACTTCTCGCACACGTCACAACATAGGCATGCACCTCAGTATTGAAGGCATCTGCCGCTTCAGAGGCAGACACCTCACTATTGGGATGACCACCTCCAGATACTCCTTCACAAAAATCGGTTGTGGCATAGTCGGGAAGTGTGAGAGGCGGCCTTCTCCAGAGACTTTAATTCTCAGTTGAGCAAGGGAGGTGAGCGCCTTGGTGTGAGAGATGGCCGCCTCCATAGAGTTATTCTTTGGAGCTGCTGCTTTTTTGCACATGGTCTATCTTCTTAATTTCGCTGGCATCTCTTCGATGAATTAGAGAACGTGTGATATTCCGTTTGAACCAGAGATGGAGCGAGGAGAACAAGGGGCTTTGGTCCTCAGATTTAAAAAAATTATTATTTTTTTACTTTTGTTAAGGCAGTGTAATAATATTTGGCTGTAAATATTATCTCTAGCTTACTTGGTGAAATAGTTGAAGAATTAATTATACCCAGCAACTGGGTTTTGAATCAAGAGCGTATCCAAAAACAATTTTTTATGGGGGGCTAAAATTTTTTGGAATGTATCAAAAAAAATTTAGAGACGGATATTAAATATAAAATAATGCAATAATCATCCCTTAGAAACAAAATTTTAAAAACAATCCAATCTTTTCAAATAAAATCTAAAGCTAGTAATTTTAGGTATTCACGCACTTACTTAATTCGTATACCAATAAATCAAATAGTTTTCCTTGAAAATTTTAATTAAATCTATCAAACACATAAATTTATTAATATAAAAATACTAACAAAGTTTTTTTAGAGAAAAATAAGGCTCAATGAACTAAAAGGTGGGGTTGACATGGGAAGGGGTAGGATGGAGGGTGTGGGCTGTGCCGGGCTAGAGTCGTGCCAAGCGCCCCACTAGATACGCCCTTGGTTTGAATCCCATTAGTTGCTTTTTCATTCTTTTTTGAATAATACAAAAGAAAGCTAAAGGATTCGAACCCGAATGACTTGTTTATATTTACTATTTCTAACCACTACACACTATAGTGAATTCGTATTATACTATTGATTTTAATAAAGTCTTATCTATTTTACTTTGAGATAAAAAATTCTATAGTTATTTAATATAGTTATTTTTTGTTGTTTAATTTTTGGTTGGATTGTTAGTCAACCCAATTTCAAACTTATAAATTATTTCTATTATAATGAAACTTAGTTTTGATGCAAAATTGTGGAGAAACTGATCATTACAAGTGTTATTTAAACAAAATTCTTGATAAAAATATTGTTGAAATATTTTTTTTATTAAAAACATTATCTAAAAGAATAATAATATGAATCTTTCATTTTTCATATGTTGATTCCTTAGTTTAACTCTTTCAATTTTTAACACAATATATGTACCTGTATAGTCGATTGGACCAGATTCAACCTGACCTCTATCCACTCTACTCAAACTAAAAAAATTTGGACCCACTCGCATAAATTCAGGCTCTGCCCCTGGTTTAGGGTTTAGTTTTCATAGAATTTTGAATCCCCTATTTGAACTTTTTTGCAAAAAGTTGGTTGAATGGAAGTTACCAAAGTACTTTCTTGCTTTTTTGATCATTTGAAGCTTGTTTCACTTCAATTTTGAAACTTTTTGCACATTATCACTGGATACCTAACACAAAAAAGAAAGCAAAAACAAGCAAAACAAACAAAGAAAAGAAATTCAAACATAACAACCACATCACAACCACAACCTATCCAATATATTTTCAACTAAGTTGGGGTCTGTGGGGTCAAATGTACTTAGCCTTTACTTTGTAATTATACAAAGAGGTTATTTCCATTGCGACCCAATATGCATTGCGTCATTTGATGTATAGATTTCAACAACTTTATTAATTGAAGTATTGAAATTTAATAGAGTCATTTTAATCTAGTACATTATTAGCATAAAGCTAAGAGAATTGTCAATGATGACTCTTTCAACTCCATTTGCAATGAACACAAATTGAAACATAACAAAAATTGGTTAAAATATCGATAATTAGTTGGTGTAAAACCAACTCATCAATAAACTTGTCAATTTTGTTATGCATTTATTTTTTAATTAATGAGGACTCCCTTTATATTTTTTTCGAGATAAGTTGGTGTTTCATCATTTTTATGCTTTTACTACTACTGTTTTAACTTTTCCCCCTATCTTTTCGCCTTTGCACCTTTTTTCTTACTTTTACCAGCAAGACTATGTTTAGCAAATCAGACCAATAGGGTGACTGAAAACTGATAAGGTGATTAAAGATTGATAAGATGATTGATAAGGTAGTTGACATTGTGAGTTAATATTTTTTAATTAAGCAAAATTTTGCTAAAATCAAAATAGGGCCATCATGTTTTTACAAGGAAACCTGCTACATAGGCAAAATTTATGTACAACCCTGCAGCGGCTTTAGTTGATGCAACCCTTCTCTATACAGTCACAGTCAACCTGCTTGTTCCTTCTTTCTCTTGTTCACATATTGAAGCTAATCAGTATAGGTTTGTTGTCAAAAATAGTCCCATGTCGCCTCCATTTTCTTTAAGTTCAGTTTCTACTATTTTAATGACCTCCAGCATTCCTTGTTCCAATCCATGATCTCAGAATTTATCTGCGACTCTCTAGGCATATCGCTAGTTCTACAAACCAAGATCCCATAAAATCTTGCGATTTTATTTTTTCCTTAAGCCAACTCCATCCTACCAATCGTGCCCTATTGAAAATGCTCGGAGACACTTCCTAGGCTCTAAAATGAGCTTAATTCCGTGCCCCCTATAATTGCCAAAACAAAGCACTCCAATGTATTTTCCACACTTCTCCTAACACATCATTCAGGTTTTTAACATAAAGTGTCTCAAGGATGGTGGGTTCGGAATACTTGTTTGCTGCCATTGATTCAAAAGTTCCCATGCCTGTTTGATCACCATGCACTCCCCAAAAATGTGTGTGATTGTTTCCTGTTCATGTTTGTGGAGGGTGCATTCTATTGATCAATGCTGATAACACCTCTGTGTTGTAGGTTTTCCTTTATGGGCAAGGCTGTTTGAATCATCCTCCATATGAATATCGACACCATTTTTCGGATGAATCTTCCCCATGCCTCCTATAGTTCCTCAAGTATATTTGTTTGCTGGTTTGTCTCCCATTCTTGGCAGATTACCTCATAAACTTCGTGGACTTTGTACACACCATTTGTGTTTGGTTGCCATAACCGCTTATCTTCATTTTGTCCGTGCAAAATATGGTTAGAAATAAACAATTTAAGCCTCTCCACCTCTTGTTCTTCCAAACTTAACAATCTCCTTCTCCACTCCCATTCCCCTATCCATTCTCTTCCTCCCTCTATCAACTTTCCTCTTGCACTCACAGTAACCTTTTTTTTTCTCTCTCTCAATCCTATATAATATTTGAAATTTTTTGTTCATCTACTCATCTTTCCTCCCAAAAACTTGTATTACTTCCTTCACCTATAACCTTTACCATATTGTTGAACCACTCTTTTTCATACACACACCCTTACATCTTTCCACCACTTTGACCATGAATTTACACCCTATCTTCGCCCTCTTCTTTCTCCCTCCCTAGCATTATTTCTCTCTTAATTGTACCCAATTTTTTCCCCACATTCAGCTTTCCTTTCACTTCATATTTTGATCCTAGCACCCTTCTCCATAGCTCTTCTCCTCTCCTCAAAATACGCAAACCCCATTTGCCTTAATTGCATCATTCATATCCTTTTGTTGTGTTTGGCAGACTTGTTTCCATATTACCCACGCCATTTTTCTGTTTTTGTTGAGACCTCCACCCCAAGAAAGGTTTTTTGAATAGAAGTTAGTTTGGCTAGGATGGATCTAGGGGTTCTATAGAATGACAAGTAGTATATTGGCAATGCAGAAAGAACTGCATTTATGAGGATCAAACGGCCACCTATGGATAAATTAATGTTCTCCCACTTCCCTAATCTTCTCTCAAACCTTTCAATGGTTGGCTTCCAAGTCTGTTTCTTATTCAGATTAGCCCCCATTGGCAATCCTAAATAAGTGAATGGTGTACTTCCTACTTCACATTTCAGGAATCTAGCGATTTGTTCAAGTTTTACCTGCTCCACATTCATACCTATCAGGTTGGACTTGCTAAAATTTAGCTTTATTCCTGATACCATCTCAAAGTTTCATAGGATTGCGTCAAAACTTCGGACATTCTTCCATGAGCTTTCCCAAAAAAGTATTGTATCATCCCAAACTGTAAATGTGACACTTCAATCTTATCTTTTCCAATAGGCACTGGATCCAAAAGTCCTTCAACACCCGTTTTTTTTTATCATAACTTACAATCCTTCAGCAACTAAGAGAAAGAGGAATGGTGAAAGAGGTTCACCTTGCCTCAAACCTCTTTGGGTGCGTTTGGTATTGTGTTTGAAGACGGATAAAGCCGATTTCGCTAAGTTATCCCAATTGTTTTGACGTTTGGTGCCCGCCCACCATTTTCCTTGCCCATGGGATAACTTGTTGGGTAGGGATTACACACGGACAACCCTGCATTTTTTGTCCGGAATTGATGCAGGGTTTAGGCTTCCCGCATTTACTCGTCTAATGAATTGACTATTTTTCCCTTAATAACCCACAATATTACAGAAAACCCACTATATCAGCATTTTTCCTCATTCGCTCCACCCGATTTCGATTGGTTTTGTCTGTTGAATTTTGCTCCTGAACGCTGACAGACTCCTCCTCAGCTCCTCCCCCGCATTCGAGCTCATCTGACGAAAGGATTCCTAAACCCACAGGCGGATTTCTTTTCAAATGATTTTGGCATTTGTTTTTGTTTCGTTCAATGGCGGCGTACGACGACTTCTACGGCGGTGAAGGGGAACCACCCTTGTCGGGGCTAGCGGAATCACCCATGTCGGGACTGAGTTCAACGACGATGTAAAAATTGCATAAAGGAGAAGGCAGGGGCGGCGGGATCACTTCAAATTGAGGCTGGGGTCGACGGCAGCGCACGGCGGAAGAACTAGGGTTTTGGGGGCATTTTAGTAAAATGATAGGCATATGTCCCATTTCAGTGTAATCCCCGGTTTCGAATGCGGATACCAAACAACTAACAACCATACTGGTAATTCTGACATGTCACTACCAAACCTAGGACCAAAAAAAATAAACCCTTGAAAACCCAAAATAATCCGTGAAGCCGGATTACGCGAGTCTGGCTACCAAATGGACCCTTTGTGGTTTGAATGCCCCTATAGCACTCCCATTTATGAGGACTGAGATAGTCCCTGAGTTTAAGCATTCTCTGATCCAACATCTCCATTTATCCAGAAATCCCATCTTTTGAGTCATTTGATCTAAAAACTGTCATCTTACCATATCGTATACCTTCTCAAAATCCAATTTCAAAATTAGTACACTTTTCTTCTATTTTTCACCTCATCAACTAATTCATTTGCGACTAAAACTCCATCCAATATCTATCTTTCTCCAATGAAAGATGATTGATTATGAGAATCACCTCCTCCATCACTTGACTGATCCTTTTGGCCAGCATTTTTGCCAGAATCTTATAAGAGCTCCCTATTAATGAAATAGGTCTAAAATTTTCCACCACTAGTGGACATTTCTTCTTGGCAATTAGTGTGATACGCTGCATTCCCTCTCCTTATTTTTTTTGCAATTCTCCTGGAACTCCAAAATAAACCATGTTATCTCTGGTTTTAGTAAAGGAAAAAGCATTTAATGAACCTGAAGTTGAAACCATCCACCAGACCAGGGCTCTTGGAGCTGCCACACTGTTTTATCGCCTCTAGTATCTCAACTTCCACAAAGGGTTCCTCCAATTTCTCCATTGTTGTCATGCCAATCTACCTTACTTCTACATTTTCCAAAGCTGGTCTATTCCTGTCTGTTTCCTTAAATCTTATTTCGAAGTGTTCTCTGAACCTATCTTTGATTTGTTGCACCCCTTGTATCCAACACCCTCGATGCCATACCCCTTGATGTTGTCTCTTTTCCTATTCCTTCTTAGCCATGTGTGATAAAACCGTGTATTAGCATCCCCTTGTTGCATCCATTGAATTCTGGATTTCTGATAGTTTACACTTTCTAGATGCCCATCCAATTCCTGAATTTCAACCCATGTTTCAATTGCAAATTCTTCATATGTCAGACTTCTCTGCTCAGCTTTATATTTCAACTCTTTCATCTTTACCTTTGACTCTTCCAATTTGTTGTTGTTGTTTCCACCTCTGTTAATATTCCACCCTTGATATCTTTCTTGAATCTTTTCATTTTTTCCTTCAAAAAAAAAGAGCCCCATCCGTCCTCCATTGGTTCATTCCATGACTTTTCAACCATTGGTTCAACCAACTGTCTAACATCCTCAGGGTTTTGGCCTCCAGTTTATTACGTGATCTTGCAGTAAGACTGGAAAATGGTAAGAGAAATTTCTATCTAGTTCGGTTTGTATCCAGTCCTTGTTCTGCCCCATCCATGTATCATTAATCAATAATATGTCGAAACGACTCTTGGATCTTGGTGATTTTGAGTAGAATGTATGCTTCCTCTTTGTCATTGGTATATTGACCAAGTTGTTTCCTTCTACAAAACTTCTGAAATCCTCCATCTCTCTGTTATATGTTGCATTTGTCCTTCCTTTTCTTTCCATTATGTCCAGTGCATTAAAGTCCCCCATTAAGCACCATTTTCATTCCTCTTAGTCTCTTATTCGTCTCCGAATGGCTTCCCATTATTCCTTTTGTTTCTCATCCACTGTTGCTCCATAAATGTTGACAATATGATGTTTTCCTTCTTCTCTTTCCCACTGTCCTATTAGGCCAAGGATTTCATCCTCATCCAACATATTCTCACATATGAACTTGTTTTTATTCCAAATACATAACTGCCCACCCGCTCTACCTTGTGATCCTTTGTATGCCCAATTGAACTCATCATACCACAACGAGGCATACATTATTCTGTCTATCACCTCTCGCTTGTTTCTTATAGGCTTATAAGATCTACTTTAAATGTTCTCAGCATCTCTCATGCAACTTTCTTTTTCTGACTTCCACCTAATCCTCTGATGTTATAGGTAACTAGAGTGAATGTACCTGTTGAATATCTTCCTTACCATCCACTTGTTTCAAAGTAGGATCCTCTGCAATGTTCATGATCTCTAACTCCAATGCTTGTTCTACAACCTCATATCTGATCCCTAGCTTTTGCCCAAACTCTATGATCTCTTGAGCCTCTTTTATCATATGGCTACTGTTTGATGCAACTATGTGAATGTTTGGTACATTTGCTAACACGCTTGGCTTCTTTACTATTCCTTTTTCGCATTGCACTGGTCCCAACTCTTCTTGACACAGCTGACTGTTTAATAATTTTAAGTCATTCTTCTTCCCTTGTGCCACGTTCCTTATTTGTTGTGTTTGGTCCCCAATTTTTGGTCTAATGGCAACATTTTTTAATTTTTGGGTTGTTGCTACTCTTTTCCTAGGTTGTTTCTTAATTCTTGGATTTCGTATGATGGGTACAACCACATTTTGTTTTTCCCCTTCCCTGCGCTCTTCTATCTCCGCATGTCCATCTATCGGATCTGTCATTTTTAGATCTTTTTTTGTTCTAGTTTCTCTTTCATCTTGATTTACATGTCTCTTCTTTTCCATCATCTCTTTATATCTTTCCTTAGTTTCCTTTTCAAATGTCTCCAATACAACACTTTGCACCTCATCCCTGATTAAAGACTCCCGCTCAAGTTCTGTATCTTCTATTTCCTTCTGTTTCTCCATTTTGGATTTCTGTTCTACCCTACTTCATTTTCCGATTTCAATCTCCTCCCACTGCTCACAATCAATTGGTAAACCTTTTTCTGGACACCACTTTTCCCTACATGTTTTCTTTTCATTCACGTTCTGATTCTCTTCCATTTATGTGCTTCCAAGTTTCCTTTTCCAATCATGTACTCCACCTCAGAGCCAGTTTCATCTACTACCTCTATCATTTCATCGTTATCATCAACTTCTAGATCTTGTCATGATTTCTCTTCCTTTGTGGATGTAAAACTTGTGCCAGATTCCAAGGTGATGTCCTCAAATCTCATTTTCTCCCCTTCCTTTAGCCTTCCTTATGTTTCCTCAATCACTCGGATGCTGAATATTTCTCCTTCCAAGTTGATGGTTATTTGTTTATCAATTCTCGATAGGGTTGCTGTTCAGATCAGAATTTGTGCTGCTCCTAAATACCTTTTGCTGAGGGTTAATTTATCTATCTCAATTACTATCCCCATCCTGCTTCCAATCATCCTCAGTATGTCCCTAATCCACATATCTAGCGGCAGACAAAATACCCTTATGCATACTTGTTTGTTTTTTATCACCCTGTGTTTCTCCCATGAAGATATGTCAAAAAGTCACTGACTTATCCACTCCTTATCCGTCTATAGTAGTTCTTCTAATTCACTGCCCTCTTCTCCCCACAGTAAGACTTTTCTGTTTTGCATTGAACAGACCTTAGTCCTCCTGCCCTCAACTCACTTTCTAGATTCTTCCACCCCTCCGAATCAAATAATGTTCCAACCCTACTAGATTTTAGCTAGTCTATGTTTGTTTGATTTTTCCTTATATTCAATGTGGATATCTCCGGGAAGGATTTTTCATAGTGCTTCTGATTTACATCTTTCTCCCCTGGTCTTACTATTTCAGCATACATTCTACCATCACGCAGACCGAGTTTTTTTTCTCATACCTCTGTGTGGTCGGCTTCAGACTCACTGAATCTCCTTCCCGTGCATTTGGTTTGCCAAATCTAGCAATATTCGCTACCAACTTAAACAAGCCTATCCAAATGTTTTTAAGTTTGTTTAACATCATATCAGCATTCTCCACCCTTGCAAACTTGACAAATCAAAACTGTTTACCTGGTTTTGCCATTCTTCCTGGAACGTATATGTCTGCTACAACCCCCTGCTTTCGTAACACATTTCTTCTGTCTTCCAGTCCCCATTTCAGTGGGAAGTTGGGGAAATAAAAGGATAGTTCCTTTTTTTTTTGACCCATCTTCCAATGGTCATCGTAGATCCTTATAACTCGATCCCCCTCCATGTTTTGCCTCAATTGTAATTGTCCCTTTTAGTTTAGGTTTCTAAATTGAGCTATTGGGGTTTGGGTATTGATTTTGGTTTTTCGTAATTGGATTTCGGCCCTAAGTTTTGACGAACGATTCACTGGTGAGAGTCTTCATGCCATGTGTTTGTGCTTGGCTTTCTATTTGTCTCTACAATTCTCTAAATCCCCAGTCGTCGGAGTGCTTCCCGGACCAGAGCGGTATTCTGTCACTATTTCTAGGTCATTGGGTGTAGATCTGGTCTAAACATTGGTGGTGAAGCGGCTAGGTTTTGGTTAGTTCTTCACAGCTAATTTGCTCTGAGAGAAAAGTCGGGGTGGGTGGGTTCTCTAGTTAATTCCGCAACTGATATATATATACATATATATATATTTCGTTCAAAAGTAAAATACATCACTAATTTTCTTGAAATTGAGAGCTAATAATGTGACTTATTTGATTAAATATGTTTCACAACATTAGCTAATAAGCTAACTGGTTTTTATAAAATGACATATTCATCTTATATTATTAGTTTATTTCTTTTCTACTTTTATATTATTTTTTATTATTAAATAAAATAAAACACTAAAACTTATTAGTATAGTCGAATCAATATTATTATTATAATTTTATCTTATTACTATTCTTATTACTATTCTTATTATATTATTATATTATTATTAAATGAAACATAGAAGAAAGAATTTTGTTTCAATGTAGCAGAAAAGGTAAGGGATAAAATTGGAGTAAAATACTTATTGTTGTAAACTAAAGAATCTACAGAGAAATAAAAGAGAGAATATTGGAATGATCGTGAAAGTATCCATCTTATTCTCTGTAGTGCCTCTATAGAAGTAAGGACTGACAGTTACAAAAGTTGTATCTTTACAAAACTGTCCCAATCACTATATTTATAACACTTCCCCTTGATAGAACGAGTTTTCATGGATACATACTTTTGTAATTTCGTCAAATATGGATCTATCATGGTCCTCCCATTGAATTCTTTGGGATTCAAGAGTATGCCAAAGTTGCCTCATTAAAACATTGCTTAGGAAAAACCCTGTGGGAAAAAATCCTAAGCGAAGGAAAAAGAGTACAACTGCGCATTGTTTCTCCCCCTC
>JAOWBN010126324.1:0-19187 GCA_028565015.1 Pinguicula moranensis
GTCCCTTCGTGCCATTGGTGCTCAGCACTACCAAGGGGCTAGACACACATCGCATGTTAGGTTGTGCAAAACGGGTACTATTGAGTCGGGTCAATTACATAATAGACGCCTTTTGGCATTCCACCCTTCCTTCTCCTTTCAGGGCCTATCCGAAAGAGATTCCAGTACTTATTGGTCGTGTCCTTGGATCACCAAGCGCAAGCCATGAGCATGTGTATGTGCACGGGATCTGCACTCGCGACACTAGGTTCACGTGCGCTTACAAACGAGATCGGTGACTGCAATACCAATTGACGCAGGCATGCAATTTAAGCTCGCACAATGCATGAGTGCTATGCACGTCCTGCGTGCAATCCTCAATCAATGTCCCAGGCTATTGCATCCGTGCGCCATGCATGTACAGTGCTTGTCCGATGTTGTTGCGACATACATGATGCCTATCCATGCACCTATTTGTGCATGTGCATGGGGATAGTGTACGTGCCTCCTCCATGTATGTGCAACATGGAGCGTGTGTGTTTGTGTATGACTTCCTGCACGCTTTTTGGCTCCATTATTTCAAAACGGTCGTCTTCATTTTGGTTGTTGCATAAACATGTCATCAATATGTGTTTTTATTCTTTAAGAAATTATAAACAAAAAACTATGCCCTCTGTAGGCTAGCTCAGGATCGATGGACCCATAGAGTAAGCTATTCACACATTAATCATCACACATAAATGCTTTTACCGGGTCCCTAATCGCCTAGTGTCGTAAACATATCACTATAGGCACGAGGCTAAATTCTCGTATCATATTGACTTTCTTACTTTAAGATTATTCTACGGAGGCCATTGATACAATCGATGTGTATACGCTATACCTCACTCAAGGTTTAGGAAACAGGTCTAGGTCAAATGTTTGTTAACACACCTAAATATACCGTGAGCCATGAGTACCATTGGTTCTCTAATGAACTATATTAATCTTACGAATCTTTATTGGTAGATGAGCGCTCATGTTCAAGTACTGAACAAAATCCTTAAGGGAACCATAATTAAACTCCCAACTACTATTGAGCCAAGAGAGGTGTGAATTGTATTTTGCATAAAGGATTCTCCCAAGATTAAAGGAGTTCAACCTGTGTAATCACAGTGAGGTCTTACCGATCAAGTCAAAGGACTGAACTTCATGGACCAGTGTTTCTCAACATCATCAAGATTAGATGAATTATAAATCATCATCTTTGTGACATGATAGGAGTATCCTGACTAACAGAGATTAGCAGATCTCTATATCACACCCTGATCAATCCTTTGTAAGAACTATTTCTCATTTGTAGGAGTCTCCATCTAGGCGACATTTTCACCAATGCCCTGGATAGGCCATTTGATTTTCAAGGATTTTTAGACAACTCTAATAGTCATATGAAAGTATTCAGACCCCGACTTCTTTCTAGAATTTAATCCGATCGACCAAAGACTTGTTTTAGATAACAATCTTGAAGTTTAATCCTATCACAAGACACTTCCTGCTAGACTATCAAGTTACATGTATTGTAATCATGGATTTCTATTGATGTTTGATTTTGTATTCCATACTAAATATAAACATAAAGGCAAATATAAATTTTATTTAATTAACATTCAACAAATATTGTTCTATATACTGCGCACAAAAGTATGTCAGCGTGTCCCTAAATGGGATCAACAAGTTGTTGCTCATGCATATAAAGGAATAAATAAGGTCACCTTTGATTAGGAGGTTTGGTTTGAGTGCATTTTTGCAAAGATAGATTTCCAAACCAAAGAAAAGTTATGGTCTTTATGAAGGCTTGGAGAAGATTAATGACAATGCATATAGGATTGATCTGAAAGGTGATTTTGATGTGAGTCCAAAATTTATTGTTTCTAACCTCTCTTCATTCTATACAGATAATGATTCATGGATGAATCCTTTTCCAGAGAGAGGGAGATGATACAATCTTGGATAACGACTATGACAACAAAGATTGGAGCATATATGATGACGAGAATGTAAGATCTCCGAAAACTATACTACGTGTCATGATGCAAAATTCGTGCGGAAGCGTAAACATAAATGTGTGTTAAGCATATATAACAAAAATTTCAGAGATCTTTTGACCAAGGATCTTTGCTAATTTACACAACTTTATGGTACAAGGAAGAAGGAATTTGTTTACCTCTTGTACAATCACTAATTCATGCAAGAAAGCTCCTTCTAGATGTTTAAGTGTCCACCCTCTAGAGTAGTCCACACCACCACTTTCCTTGAGGTTTATACACTCAAAGTGTATAATTTATATGTGTGCAAATGAGTGCTAGCTCCAACTTTTAAGCCTTGGAAAAGAGAAGAAAACTTGTTCAAGTTTTTGCCCAAAAATTCCAAGTCTTTCTCAAGTAGAAAATGCAACAAGGATATGGAACTTCTCAACAATTTTTCGAAGGCCTTAAAGCTCGACCAACTCCACATATTTGTGATAATATTAAGGTATTTATATAGGTGGTCATGATTCTAAAATGTTAACACATGTTATAGCTAAAGACCAACATTTAACCATAGCTTTACATGTGTTACAAATTGACACCTCATGCTTATGTGTCATATTTTTGTAAGATCCTTCTCCATCAGGTTTCTATACACCTCTACACATGTGAGGTCGTGCATAGCATGTATCTTTAACCCCATAATGTCATACAAGTCCTTAAAGTTTCAAAAAACTTCAATTTGGCCCCTATACTTTACCTTTATCACACTTTGACCCCTCAAGAAAATGATGTTAATGTGTGTGACCCTATAGGTTCTCAATAAATTGGCAATGGAGTTATAATTAACATAATCAAACGATTATCAATGAATTAAACACTTTTAATTCATTATTCTTTAAATAGAGTCCATAGACCATGAGTTAAGGTAATGGTTGCATCAAACATTTATCACCTTTAAGATCTTGAGTTAAGGTAATGGTTGCATCAACATATGCTTGGACTCATTGGACAACTTCTTGAAAGAGATGGAATGGATTTTAGGCCTGTACCAATCTTGCTTAGCAAACCTGTCCTGAAAGTGATTCAAAAACCATTCTTTTACCTGTTCAAATTCCTCAATCTAGATATCTCCACTCCAAAAACCCTTGATGACATTCCTTCTCCTATTTTTGTTTATCCATCCTATCCATGGAAATAAACAGTATTAGCATATGTGGAGAATAGGGTGTTAGCCTATGCATATGGTATTGATATGCTTTTGAAGCACATGGCTGATTTGATTTCTATGAAACTGTAATATGTTTTAGTGCTTCCTTTTCACAGGTGTTGTGGTGGACATACTGATAGATAGTTAACAAATATTTGCAATGAATTGTTTGATTTATATGAAAATGTATTGTGTTAACAAATATTTGCAATGAATTGTTTAACTTGTTATTTAAGTCTACTCGGTACAGGTTAGGAGGTAGCTTAACAGGGTGTAACAATCCCTTTTAATGAGGATGATGGAGCGGCAATTTTCATTCCCCATTTGTGATAGATTTCAGTGCAACAGTAGAGTTGGTCACCACGGATGATGGTCGGAGGCTGGAAATCTATACATGACAAATGAACTGCATTATAAATCTATACATGGGTGGAGGTAGCACAATAACTATCATATGATCATGAAGCTATAAGGTAAGCAGGTAGAGTTGATACCCTATGGGATCAATAAAGATGTATGTCGTTATTGAAGCTTACTTTGAGGGCAGCCTGCATAACTGATAGTTAAATGATCTATGTTACAATAAATTGTGACAATCATAAGACTAGGATGCTATAAGGTATATAGGCTGAGCTACACACCAAGATTTGTTTGATGTTGGTAATGACCCTTGGGGCCATCAAATCACTAAGCATTGATAACAACCTGCATAGCTGAAGATCACTTGACCAATGTATTTGTGTCTTGTGGTTTAGGGTTCCTATAGGATAGGAAAAACTACCATTTTCTTTTCTTTTCTTCTCTGTATCTTCTTATGTCCAATCTTTTACATAACCTTTGTAATTTTTTCATATATATGAAATTTGGCTTAACCAAAAAAAAAACAGTATTAGCATCCCCTTGTTGGATCAAATTTATCCTTGATTTTTTGTAGAGCATGCTGTCTAGGTTTTTTGTGAGCTTACTTAGATGCTCCTTTAAGTTGAGAATGTTATGCTGCCCAGCCTTAGAGATATGTGGTACTGCAGCCTCGGCCATAATCTCCATTTTCAGGCAGTTGCTTCACCATTTCTTGGGGGCCCATATTCGAGGCTTTAATCCCTGATGTGATAACCTTAATTTTTTGCTTAATTCTAAAGCTGGCATATCCACTAGGCCATGTAGAGTTCCATATATTTTCAACCAACAAAATGAAATCCTTGTCCACCAGCTAACTATCCAAGACTCTCATCAGCTTAAGCCCCTAGTTTCAGATATCATAATTTAGAGAAACAGAGCAATAATCTGAGTCATCTTTATCAAGGCCCTTTTTTGTCCATGTTGTGTCTTGGCATAACCATTGATCATTCACCAAAAAGCGGTCAAGTTTACTCATGACTTTTAGGGACTTTAGATACATAGTGAAACGTCTTCTTTCCATCCTCAAGTCATGTAGGGACATATCATGGATCAAATCTCTGAAGGCAGTTATTTCCTAAACACAAGAGTGGTTAGATAGGCCTTCCACTCACTTGGATCTAGTACGGCATTAAAATAACCAATTTAGCACAATTTCTCCTCTTATTTACCAATATACATGTTCTTGATTTCATTCCACTGATTCAGTTTGGATTCAAAATTACCTGGGCCGTATATGTTCCACATGTGTGATGCTATACTATCTCAATGCCAAGTCCCATTCATACCTAAAACACCTTCTCCAGTGAGGATGCATTGTCTTACAAATTTGTTCTTGTTCCAAATGCATAAAAGTCTACCTGATTGGCCACTGGACCCTTATAAATCCAATCGAACTCCATGTCATACCATAGGAAATCCCAAAGCTCTTTCCATACATAACTCATCTTTGTCTCTTGTGAACTAATAAATTTTGCTCTTTGTATCCTAATTAAATCTTTAACTCTCTTCCGCCTACCTTGGCCACATAGAGCTCTGACATTGTAGGTGATGATCTTCATTCAGATAACTTTTTTTTCTCAACACTGCCTCTGAGATTTCTCTCTAAAACCATCCAATTGCTTTTTGTCATTTGGATTATTACTTTCCTTCTTCTTGAATGTTTGGTCCAAAGAACAATCCCGGATCTTCACCAATAAATATAATGTGGTTAGCCTCTTCCACCATCTGAGCCATAGGAGGAACAACAAAGTTAGGAGGAGGGATATGCTTATCAGACTGTCTTCTTATTTAGGTGAAAGGGAACTTGAAATAATCACTGACAAGGTTCCATCAGTGCCCAGTAATGCATACTTTAAATGTGTGGGCAATGGTTTGAATTCCAGTACAGGTAGTTGTAGGATTGACATGTTTTGAGATATTGGACGCTCTCCAAAATTTTCAAAATGAACCCTTCCTAACCTTCATTAGCATCCAACCAGTTGGTGTATTCTTTAACTCTTGTCTCTTCTAGAATAAGTGGCTCATAATTGACTAAACAATTTTCTAGATCACTCTGGTGGTATGCATAGTCCGGTTGGTTGACTTGTTCAGAAGCCTCTACAAGCAATCTTCCTTGTGGTCATGTTGTTTCATTGTCTGAAACGCATTAAATTTAACCTCTTCCACTTGGACTTTGAGAATCAGATCTCCTCTTCGGACATCAATGTGTACCTCCTGTTACTAGAATTGGCCTTCCTAGAATAATGGGGATGTCTTTATCTTCCTCCATATCTTAAATAATAAAATTAGCCGGAAAGATAAATTTATCCAGTTTGATAAGAACATCTTCAATGATTCTTTTGGGGTGCTTGATGGATTTATCTGCCAAATGTAGGTATATTGTCGCAAGCCTGACTTCTCCTAATCGTAAATTTTGAAAAATAGAGAATGGCACAAGGTTAATGCTTGCACAAATATCACACAAAGCTCTAGCAAATGTAGCATTTCCAATAAAGCAGGGATAGTAAAACTCCCTGGATCTTTTAGCTTCGGTGGCAACTTTTTTTGGCGGATGGCAGTGCACTCCTCTGTGAGTACCACAATCTCATAATCTTCAAATCTCCTCTTTTTGGATAAAATATCGTTTATGAATTTTACGAGCATGGCATCTGCTCCAAAGCTTCTGCAAACGGAAAGTTGATATGCAGTTTCATAAAAACAGCTAGAATCTTTTGGAACGACTTGTCCAATTTTTCTTATTTCATTCTTTGTGGGAATGGAATTGGTGTTTTATGTTCTTCCTCTTTCTAAGGTAAGTTTTCTTCTGACTTTGTGGCCTCTTCATTTTTTGTTGGTGAAGTATCCTTGAACAAGATTTCTACATCTTTCTCGCTTTTCAGGGTTATAGCCTGGCACTGCTGCTTATGATTCACTTCAGTGTTTCTTGGCAATGTTCCAAGGGGTCTCTCTGCTTACTACTTTGATACTTGTCCCACCTGGGCTTCCAGATTTCTCAATGCTACTGTTTAATCATTGAAGTTAGCCCTTGTTTCTTGCATAAATTCCTGTGACGCGGTGGCCAACTGTGCCACTAAGTCTTGAAGGTTTTGGTTGTTTTTTTACAGTCAAGGCTACTTGAGTGATAAAATCATCTAATGTCAAATGCTATAGTTGCAAGTTTTCTTGTGGTCTTTGCACCTGTTGTTGACCTTAAAAAGGCCTTTGTCCTTAAATGATTTTGTCTTGGAGGGTTCAGCACATGTTGATTGTTGCTCCACGAAAAATTAGCATGGTCATTCTTTCGTGGATTGAAGTTTTGATATGTTGGCTGATTTGATACGTAGTTTAGTTGCTCCTTGGGTATGTTATCCACTGATTGTAGCTCTTGACATTGATCTCTGTGGTGTGGTCCTCCATACATTTCACAAGAAAATGGTTTAACAAGCCATCAGTAGTCTTGGAGCTCCATTTTGGCTAAATAAGGTTTCAAGTCGCACGCTCATGGAATGCATTGCAGACATCAATGTATCCACCTTATCTACTTCATATCTTATTTCAATTATTTTGTTGCTTTTTCTTTCAGTGGGCCATCTGTAACAACTTTGCAAAATAGCTTCTAAGAGTGTGTAAGCTTCGATATATGATTTTTTCATGAATGTTCCATTGGCAGCTGCGTCTATTTTTCTTTTGGTAGTGTTATCCAGCCAATTATAGAATGCTTGGATTTGCCTTCATCGTGGTAATCTATCGTTTGGACAACTCCTTAGCAGATCCTTAAATCTCTACAAGGATTCATACAACGTCTCCATGTCTCTCTATTGGAACGATGTTATTTCACTCAATAATCTTGTTGTCACGGAGGGTGGAAAGGATTGAATAGGGAATTGTTTCCTACGATTTTTCCAAGTGTGTATTGAGTCAGGAGGTAATGCTTGCAACCATCTCCTTGTTTTATCTATGAGGCGAATGGGAACAACCTTAATTTTATAATATATGAAGTCACTACTGCATACTTGAGAGTGTCATATATTTCCACAAAATCATGTAAATTGGCATCTTCTGTGGCTCCTCCCCCATAGGCGGAATATTGCATCAGTAGCTGGATAGTGGATGGTTACAACTCGAAGATGTTTGCCTGAATTGTTGGCCTCCTTATGGAGGGGATTGCTTCAGTTGCACGAGTTAGGGCAAAATATTCCGTAGGCACATCATCCTCATCTTGTACCACAACCACATTTCTTTGGTCTCTATCCTCGTATTTTGGGCATTGCATTCTACCCCTTTGTTGATTGTTGTGCTCTCCTTCTGGCTTGGAAAGTTTTTTAAATCTCTTAATCAAATTCTTCACTAGATGAGTCACCCCCTGATGGATTCGTGCATTGCCTGCAAACAGAGTTCCAAAAATGAAAACTACAAGAAACTAAGGTTCAACCTAGCTAAAACTTACTTGGCAATAATCTTGTTTATATTGCCAATCCCCAGCAACGGCGCCAAAAACTTGATGTGCATATACATGATGTACTTTTGTGGTGCAAGTGTACACGTGGCATTAGTAATAAAGTGATGGAAGAGGATGTCAAACCTTAGGGATTGGGATAAACAATCACTAACATTAATAAGTTTTATACAATTTGAAAAGAATAAAACTGCGTTGATTTTTATACTGCTCTATTCATTAACTGTAAACCAGACAATGGACTTAGAAGAGTAAATGCAGTGGAACGGAGATAACTTTAATACAAAGGGTTGAGATACACAGGGGGATTGCAACTTAACCACTTAAGTCCCTAGGGTAGATTTATAACTTGATTACTCATGAATTGACTGTTTTACTGTGCCTACTGGATTCACCTATTTTAGACCCTTATCTCTCTCAATATGTAAGCATCCTTAACGGGTTTACAAATGAGCATCTATTGATGTCACATACAGATAAACCAGAGACATTACTCTCAAGTGATCGTTACACAATAGCATCGACGCTATAAGCATTTTCATGCTATAGTAATCGATTGTGCTTAGTGCATCTACTTGTGTCTAGCATAACTTGTTTCTCTCGACGTCTTATTGTGCTTAGTGCATCTACTCATGTTTGATAAGGAATAAATATATGAGGATGAAGAAAAATAAGATCAAACACTATAAAGACAACTAAACCTTGTAAACATTCCATTAACTCCCTGAGTTCCTTGAGGCACGATCCGGTCTACAAACACACAACATTCAGTTCATCATGAGACAAGAAGAGAATCAGATCGGAACTGCAAGATGGTGACTCAAAAGCCTATTTTCTTTGACTCTATTATTCTCGTGCTTCGTTCGTTTCTTAGTGTTGATTCTGCCTTTTATACCATTTCAGTAGCTTCTTGTGAAAGATTCCAGAATAGTGTAGGGGCACATTCATTCGCCTACCAACTGTGGCGTGACATATCACCTTGCGTACTCATGGATCAGGAATTGGTATCACATCTTGGATAATTGGGGAAAACCTCTGTTTTTGGAGCTGTTTCTCTTTCTTTTCTCTCAAAGAGTATTAAATGACTTGTGTCTGCAAAAAGGAAGGAAAACATGTATAAAAGGCTTGTCCTATCATCCTTATGGAACCAAATCATACTCAAATAGTTTGCATTTAATAGGTATAAATTAAGTTCATCATATACCAGAATGAAGGGGACCCCAAAACGAAAGACTATATTCTTCCATAGGAATTTTATGATTTTGGATTCTGAGATTCGGGTTAGGGCCTTGGAATCTACACACAGTGAAAAATTCCACGGCCACAACTATAAACTTCTTATGGGCACTCGTCTATGGTAACGGCTCAACGAGGTCAATTACTCACTCGTCAAAAAGGCAAGCGATGAGAAGGCTTTTTATTGGGGTGGCAAGTTCATGCCTCAAGTTCACGAACGCTTGGCAATTGAGGCATTTATTTACATACTTGATGGCTTCTTCCTTTATGAATGGCCAAAATATCCAATCGTTATTCTATGACAAACTAGGACTCTTCACCACAATGGCCTCTTCATGTACCTTCCTGGACTTCCCAACAAATTTCTCGATGTCTTTCCCCTCGATGCACCTACGGTAAGGCCCTTCCGAAGTTTTCTTGTAAGTCTTCAATGATCCATGCAAGCCTTCTAGCTTGAGTTATCACGTGACACTGCTCCTTGATCCCCATAGGGGAGAATTCCATGAGGGAGGAATTAAATAATGGAGGCCTTACATAATTCGTGCGATAGCTCCTCCTCGATAAAGTTTGTTGTACTTGGGGCGGTAATAAATAGACATTGAAGGGTTTCGACGTTCAATTGTTTTTACGTCGTTTTCCTTCCATACGGACCATACTCTGGAAAGTAATCATCCTGGGATGTTTCCTTCCATCAGATTTGTCTAAGCACAAAGTTAACAAACTGCTTATGTTGCTCCCGCAGTTCCTGGAGGAAAAAAATGAGCGTATACTCTTTGTCCTCAATGGTGCCACTAGAATAAATCTCTCAAAATTTGAATTTTGTGCTTTCGGCACTTTAAACGTTTTAGGGATTTTTCATATAAATATCATTTTCTAATGAGCCATATAAATAAGTTGTCACTACATCCATCAGTCACATTGCAAGTTTTTTATGAATTGTCAGATTTATCAAATAACGAAATGTGATTGCATCTATCACAGGAGAATAAGTCTCTTCATAATCAATTCCTAGTCTTTGGGTAAACCTTGTGCGACAAGCCGTGCTTTATATCTCACGACTTCATCCTTCTCATTTATTTTCTGCACAAATACCCATTTATATCCAACTAGTTTAATACCTTTTTGTATATGGACTACTGGTCCTAAAACTTCATGTTTGCCTAGAGAATTTAGCTATGAAGCAATTTCTTCTTTCCATTTGGCCTATAATGTCTGCGTCTACATTGCTCCATAGATGTAGGTTCAATATCCTTGTTCTAATTCATTATATCGCATGCTATACTATCAGCAAAAATATTGTTGACGTTGATTTCATCTCGATTCCACCTTTTTCCCGTTACGACATAGTTTATGGAGATCTCCTCATTGTTAGGTATCTGAATTTCTTCATTTATCTTGTTTGATTCTTCATTAGTATTACAAATCTCTTCTGAAAATTTTATTTCCTCTCATGGACTATTTTTTTGTTTGCTCATTTTCTTTTTCGAGGATTTTTATCTTTGGAACCAACTAGTCTTACATGCTTTATGCGTGATTTAGACTCATTTGTTGTAGAAATTTATCCTTGTGGGACATTAAGTTTAATTGGAGCAATTACCGCTGGTATATGAAACTTGGTTACCGTCTTCAGATCAGTAAGCGCAACTGACAATTGATTTGCTAAATTTTGCAAATCCATAATCTTTTGAACTTCAAGTTCACATTGTCTAGAACGAGGATCAAAATGTGATAGTTAATAATTATGCCAGGATATTGTCTTTTCCAACTATTTATTTTCTCTCTCTAATGTTGGAAAAATTGGTTCATCAAAATGACAATCAGCAAATCTTGTTGTAAATGAATCTCCATCTAATGGTTTTAAATATTTAATTATCGAGGGGGATTCATATCCAAAATATATTCCCATCTTCCTTTGAAGACCATCTTTGTGCGTTGTGGAGGAATAATTGGTTCAAATACCGCACATCCGAATATTTTTAGATGGAAAATGTTTGGTTCTTGACCATAAAGCATTTGCATTGGGGAGACATTATTATAATTTGTTGGTCTGATACGAATAAGTATTGCAGCATGCAAAATTATATGTCCCCAAGCAGATACGGGGAGTTTAGAATGCACAAGCATTTGCCTTGAAATCAATTGGAGGTGTTTAATAAATGATTCAGCCAAACCAAAATTATCTAGCAGTATTATCTAGGCGAATTTTCTTTATTGAAAAATCTGGGAAATGAACTCATAAATGAATTATTTGTGCAAGTAATCTTGCAAAACCTAAATTTTGAGCAGATAATAAGCACATGTGCGATCATCTAGTTGATACATCAATTAGAACCAAAAAATATCTAAAATGGGTGTATTCGCTCACATATGTCTCATTGAATTCGTTCAAAAATCTAGGGTTCTCATACCAAACTTTGTTTAATAAAGGCCTTATAATCAGTTTGCCTTGAGAGAAAGCAGCACATGGAAATTCACTGGTTTGAAAAAATCTTCTGATTTTCATTGAATGACCACGTGAATTCTCTATAATTTTTCACATAATAAATGATTTGGGATGGCCCAACAAGTTATGCCAAACTCTGAAAGTTTTAGTAGTCTTAAGAATTTCAACAGCATAAGCCTCAATCATTCTTATTATTGTGTAATACAATCCCGAGGACACTACGGGTAATCTTTCTAAGATGTATTTGTTACTCGAAATAATTGATGTAATGCATAAGTATTCTTCATCTTTTTTGTTCGTAGTCTCAATATGATATCCATTTTGGCGAATATCTTTAAAACTCAATAAATTTTGTCGAGATTTAAATGAGAATAAAGCATCATCGATTGTGATGTTTGTCCCTCGTGGTAGTACAATTTGTGTTCTTTTGGAGTTTTCAAATAATTTTGCGCTACTAGATATTGTATTGACATACGTTTTTCTTGTAGATAGAAAAACAAAATATTTTTTATTGTTGATTATGAAGGGGATTAGGGTTTCGTATTCGAAAACCTAATATGGCGGGCAAAGGATTTCCTTCGCCCACCCGCGCTGCCCACCGGAAAATCCGGCGGGTTACCTTCCAAAATCGTGCATTTTTGCAATTTATTGCGTTATTTTCCGATCTATTACGAGTTTGCTCGATTTGCCAGATTTTGCACGCTTTCCATCGCCTTCCCGTTACTTTCTTTGCCTGGTTCGCTGTTGTTTCTCCGTTGTTTTGTCGCCTTTGCCCAAATTATGAAGGCTGGCCCCGATCTCTAACTATTTGACCAGAAAATAAATGGGCAATTTCGCAAATCTTGTGATATTCCGGTGATTTGAAGGGTTTCAGCAGGCGGCGGGTGACGGACACGCGCTACCCCAAACCTTCAAATCAATGATTTTTAGCTTGATTTGTCGATATGGGCCGTGAAATTGCTAAAAAACTCAGCAACGTGCCTAGAATCGTGGCGGACGGCGGCATGTGACGATCACACGCCGTCTCGCCATATTTCCGATGGGTCACTGCGGAATGCGAAACTGTACAGCGCGTGACGTAAACGTGTCAGATCAGGAAGTTTGCATTGGCGGTGATGTAAACATGCCGGGAATTGTCGACAGCGTGTGAGTTCCACGCGCCGGCGGAAAAGATAACGACGGTGGACAGCGGGCATGGCGACAATGTCGTCGATCCAGGATCGTGTTTCGGAAATAATACGAGAAAACAATGGATTAGAAATTGATTAATATGAACGAATCAAATTAATTACGAAATTTAACGAATAAAATTACAACGAACTAAATCAAATCCGGGATTTGCTCCGATATCACTATAGACTATAGAACGGATATAATTCAAAAGAACGAATCTAATAAAAATGAATATTCAATACCTGATTGATGCAGGAAGCGTATATGGATCGTAATCTCCTGGACTGAAGTAATCACGTTGAAGGGGCTATAAAAGTCCATTTGGAATTCACGAACCAAATCTTCTCCCCGAGGGTGATTGGGAACAAGTAGAAAGAAAACTTATTATTTTTTATTTGATTCTCAACGCATGGGAGTTGTATGTATCATATATTAATCTTTGTAGGCATATAGCCTATATATAGATACTTGCCTTAGTAGTTAGACGGGCATGTGGTTATGTGGGCTTTAGGTTTAATCAGTTAATTAAACAAATTAATTAATTATATATATTAATCCAACAAAATCAAACTCCTAAAAAGAAAACCAGGGGATGCAGCAAGATAGAATCCAACCTGTAAAACAAAGAACCTTGTGGCAGTCACGTCATCATTGCAGACAAACCACTCACACGGGCAAGAACGAGTTGAGTTCAGATCATCGGCAACAGCCTGTTTTACCTCTTCCTTTGCAGCAACAACTGCAGTCCCTGAATCAGTTACCATTAACGAAGCGACATCCTGATTTAGGATATCAATATAGTCCTTGATTCTATTGACCCATTCCGGAAAATTATCATTTGGCACTGATTTGGAGGACTTAAAGTGGAGAATGCTTTTGGTGTAAGAATGCAAATAGGAAGCTGAATAAGTAGCAATTTGATAGGCAACCGATCCATTGATGTGATCATCATTAGTTTTCTCCAGATGTGGTTATTATTTTTTTGGGTACCAGGGGTATCCGACGAATCCCCCGATGCACAGCGTCCACCACACATGGATTGGCTAAACTCAGGTTGGAGAGGTGAATATCCGCCCCGGGTGTTAGTGTTATGTCCTAAAGCCAATCACCTTAGGCCTATGTATTAACACTTGAATGATGTACATATGATTGTAGCAACCTTTATTACTTGTTTATTTATAACAGGGGTTTCAACTCGATGGAGTACTTGAACATCAAGGGGATTATTCTTTCACCATGCATGCATCAGATTTTCTTGGAAGAAGAAGCAAAGTCTATCTAACAGCAACAAAGAAGGCTTAACCCAATCATGCAAGAAGTGATGAAGGAGGAGGTGATGAAGCATTTGGAGAATGGTGCGATATTTCTTGTGGTTGACAGTAAATGGTTTAGTCCTGTCCATGTTGTGCCAAAGAGGAATGTGAATACAGTGGTTAAAAATGAGATAGGGTGGTTCCCACAAGGATGACTACCAGGTGGCACATGTGTATTGACTACCAAAAGCTCAACGCAGCCACTAGAAAAGATCCATTCCCTCTTACTTTTATCAATCAATTGCTAGAGAGATTGACTGGGCATGATCTTTACTAATTTTTTGATAAGCTTTCAAGTTTCTATCAAATCTCCATTGCTTCGAAAGATCAAGCCATGACCATTTCACTTTTATATTAATGCAAATTGATTAGCAACATTCTTTATTATTTGATTATTGCATGTTAAATCATAAAGCCTAGTACTAATAGCTTAAAGTAGATCCCAATGAGTTGTGATGTTGAGACTACTTTATTAATAATAAACATTTCTAACCATAGTATTAGTAAAAAATAGCATTACTAATACGGATAGGTTAGCATGCTCTAAGTCGCTTCCTTTTCAAGTGAGTAGTTAATCTCATCGACTATGGTGTGGGGACACCTAAGGTAGAGCAGGAATGCAGGTAGTTGACAAGTACACCAGATTAACTCAAAAAGAGATTGTCATGTTGTCAATAGTAAATTCTCAGAGGAATGATAGGTACAAGTGATCCTTGAACTTGAGATCATCATGGTATATTGAGTATGGAGTAACACTCTTTGATCCTATTTGGAATTACCCATATAAGGGTAATGATAGATAGGTATTGGGAGTGATATGAAGTATGTAAGAATTGTTAATTAGAAAAAAGTTTCTAATAAATACTTAAAGATCATAACTAGAAGTCTTTGATCGAAAATAAGATTAATTAGAAATGAATTTCTAATTAATACTTAAAGATGATGATTTTTTTATACAACAAATCTATAGTATATATCAAAGAAGGATGACAAATAACCTCTATATGCATAATTGGGATATGGTATAGGTGAATGAATAATAATTACACGGTAACTAGTTCCGGAAAGGGATACTCTATTATATCTTGACTATTCACAATTCTCAAGTGGTCATGATACATTGTTAGATGTTACTTATGATCTATAAACATGAATTGGTGATTAATAAATTAAAAGCGTTTATATTAAACATAACAAGATTATGTTAATTCCTAGTTCATTGACAAGTTATTGAGAACCTATAGGATCACACATTAACATCAATTATTGAAAGATCTAATTTCATCAAGATTAAAGATAGGAGATCAAACTTTAAGAATTGAATACTTAAAGGGCTACCATGCAAGGTGTTGTATGAAATTGAATAAATTTGCAAAGAATTGCATGTTAATGTGGAGAGTAAAATTAGTAGTACACCGATTATCAATTGTATAGTGGGAATTCTCTACATGCAAGGATTGATGGTGGGAAGCTATACAAGAGTTGTATATCATGACTTAGTGGAAATTCATGACCATGAGTTCCAACATTGGGTACTTATGGACAATATTAATAGTTGAGCCACTTCCATGGTACTTGTATGGGCAAGTGCATAAGTTTTTCTCTATAAATATCTAGATATTCATTATATGAAGAGATTGATGAAGTTCTTGTTTGGTAAGTCTAGAAAAAAGAGAAGTGCTCCTCCTCCTTTCTTGATGTAAAAACTGTGAGTTTGACGTGTTTGAAAGGAGTGTATTTTTATTTGTCTTCTCATGTTTTGGAATAGACTAAGACAACTCTTTTTGGATCTAGCAATACTTACACACACATAAGTATACAAGAGTTGTATAGCCCTTCAACAAGTTGGTGATGTGGACTACCATAAAAGGGCGGATACATTTATGCCTTGGAATGGAGATTATTGGTGCCTAGGATATATTTGTGATAAATCGAGGGGTAAGAAAACAATCAACTCACGGATGCAATTTAGGATCACTTGAAATATTATGTCGTAAAAACTCACAAATATGACCTAAAATGCTAAAAACTCTTCATTGATAGATAATTCTTCAAGTTTTGAATATATTGGACCCATACATGGCCAAGCTATTTATAGCCTAAGGCTCTTAATGCTCGGCGAAAATTCTCGAATGCAACAGATGGCATAGGTACCGTTTCTATGATCCTAAAAGTATGCCTTGTGCCATCTCTCTAGATCTAGACTTTGTCTCGGTCCAAACTTCTCCCACATGTACTCCAACATATCCTAAGCATTAGGAGCGTTAGAAAATACATCATGACACACTGAAGGAAAGGATGACATCCATTGTGCTCTAACATCCTGCATGGCTTGAGGCTACAATCAGCACCTGCATGGCAAACACAAACTCAAGACAGCCATGTCCCTACAAGTTGGTTGGCTGCAATAAAATCAAAAGGCACAACAAAAATAAAAATTGATAAGGATAACACTAACAGTGTTACATCAACCGTGCGTTTGTACCTTTCATGACAAGCGGCCATTCCCTTTGAGCCATTTAGTAATTTACTCATGCAAATTAGATTTTCTTGGTGCATTTGCTTTCTCCTTTCTTTGGCCATGTCCCTACACTCATGATAGGCCAAATTTTGCAAGGTAGCCTCATCCATGTAGTCCGAGGTCTCGGACTTTGTCTTGAGAGACTTTTTATTTTTGTTGATAAGCCAAAATTCGTTAATAAAAATAAGTATGCACAACTTTCTTACAATAGATAAGAAAATAATAAGAAAAACAATGAATATATCAAACATATGAGATGGATCTTTTTCTAGAACAAGGGTGATGTACACAACATTGGTCAAAGGAACTCTCAGATATTCAGGTTGCCATGTGACTAGCTACAGAAGTCATTACCGTGCAAGAAAACCCAACTTTGCCTGCTCACCTTATAGTATCAAAGTCATAAGAATGTTGTTGTAGTCCAGTAAGCAAAGACTTAATGGCTATTGCAACAGTGATATTTTGGCATTCCACTATGTATGCCGCCATACAATTATGACTAAAGGAATTCCATGTGATTTTCTCCCGCTCGAATGAACAGTGAACCCACCGTATTTCAATTGAACTGTCTGCCATGCAACAGTGTGTCATCTTGCCTAATCCGGTAGACCTCCATAGGTACGCACTCCCCTGTCCACGGAGATTCCTCACGCGCTTGGGGAGCCATCCTATCACCATATCCCCCACCCTTCCCCTACCATCCTCCTCAACCCTCTCTCTCACTGTAGTTGGCTGAATGGCGAGCACATACTTACTGAATAGCCTTGCAACTAGCTCCTCTCAGTAACTCCTATCATGTGGAGTCTTCCTGCTCATCAAATGCGGAAGATAAGAAGATGCAAAATCAGGGCCGGAAAAAGGTATTTGCTCATGAAAACGCATAAGAGTCAGGATAGAAGCTATAGGGATGTATTCTTGTCCCAGAATCCAATTCCAGTTCATGAATGTTTAGGGACAAGAATTGTTCCTTGGACGGTCACTAAATCAGATGCAAACTCGAAAGTTACATGTTTCATTACAAACATTCCGAAAAAATGTAATGAGGATCAGCTATGGAAGATTCTCAACAGACAAGAAGAGGTAAAATTTTTTGAAGATATCTAGAGAACTAAGCAGAACAGGAAACCTATTTGGTTTCATCGATTTTACACATCCTCTGAACGTAGAATCAACTCTTGTTAAGTTAAACAACCTATGGATTGGGTCATATTGGCTACAAGCAAATGTTGCAAGATCCTCAAAGATCTTAGAGAAAAGATATGTCCAGAAAACTTATGTACCAGTGCAAACTAAGCTGCCAGCAATCCCTCAGAATATGACACCGAAAATAATGATGACAGCGGCATCAACAAGCAAGGATCCAATTCAGGCTATGTGTGCATCTATCTCCAAGGGATGTGAAAAAACGAGGAACGAGAATGGACATTCATTGCCAGAAAAAGGAGGAAGTTACTCCTCACTTGATTATCTCTTTGGATACTGATTCTTGTTGGCTGAAATCTGGTTTTGTAGGTATACTACAAAAAGATACTAACTTGAATGAATTACAACTTCATCTCTAAACGGCTGGGTATCTAAATGTCATAGTCATTCCAATTGATTAGTCTAAAATGCTTTTTATGGGAAGAAGAAGAAAAGGACCTGCAAAATTTTAAAGCCAATGACAGTGTATGGCTGCTGAATTGGTTGGATGATGTCTTCCCATGGACTGAAGAGCAAAACTACGTGCCTAATACAATATGGATCAATATCTATGGTCTCCCTCTTCGATACTGGACAAAATTAATATGAAACAAATAGGAGCAGTAATGGGTACATTAATTAAGATTGATGTCTGCTTCATCCAGCACTGACACTAAGAGGTGGTGCAAATGCTCCTTCAGATTGATCCAAATCATGTGATCCTGCCGCAAATGAACATAGTCATTAAGGATAAAGTAATATCCCTTGATGTGAGAGAAATCACCACAGTGAAGTATGAGATGAATACATGGTTGTACAACACTAGTTCTCACAACTCAGAGGACAGTTCTAGCCTGGTCAGTAGCCACATCTCAGAGAGTTTTGATGATGAGTTGGGTGATGTTTCTGCTTCTCAACAAATTTAAGAACCAATCTCTGCTCGAAAACAATATCCTGACCCTGTCACAGTAAATGAAGATACACACAGTATATGAAAGTGAAAAGTAATAACTTGAAGAAAGACAGTGCAGGGTCGCCCCTTATTCTGGATCAGTTGCCTACAATGTCTGGCAATCAAGATGGCTTAGAGTTTAAACAAGCTTTTCCTGAGAAAATTATTACGTAGACTCCTGAACTAGCACCAGAACAAGCTGTAGAGCAATGACTGAAACAAGATGTTACAACTATGGTAAATTGTGATCAGCATCCACTAAAGGACACATTCAGACAGAAGGAAGGAACAAAGTTGTAGATCTGATAATGGGATACGGTATGAGTCACTACTTATTC
>JAOWBN010126434.1:0-19181 GCA_028565015.1 Pinguicula moranensis
ATGAAGAAAGAATTCCCTCCCTCTCTCTTCTCCATCACGTGCCTTATATGATAAAATCTAAGCTGGCACCTCTTGTACGTGTCTATCTCCTGATTTTCCTCATGACATGTCACACCATCAACTCATCCATTTTCATGAAGGGTATCGACAAGTGGCTTGATTAATCATTTGGGGGCATAATACACATACGTGTACATCTGATCAGTAAGATGTGCTTTATTGGGCTCAATCTGACATGGGCCCAAGATTGCTGGAAGTGGGCTAATTTCTTTGGGCTGTCATGGGTGTGTTGTTGGGTTCGGCGAGCTGGGCTATACAGGGTAGTTGTTGGGCTGGGATATATTAGGCTATACCAGATCTGTCGGGTTCTTCCATGGTGATATGTTCTAAAACACATTTTTCGTGAAGGAGATACTGAATCTTCCTAGACAATATGTCATAATTTAATCCAGTGAACTTATCCTGCTAGGGGGGTGGCATTTCTGCATATATAGTTTAAGAAGGACATTAGCCACAATTTGAAATTAGATTTTCTGTGAGGATTTTGGATTATGTTATACGTTCGAAAATTTCGCTATGGTCATAATCATCACGTCTACATAATCAAATTCCCTAAGAAAATCTAACTTTCTCGTATTGAAACAAATTCAAACAAAAACACACAGTAACAGATACAGCCAAATAGATTGACACTTTAGAATTGTTAATTGTAACAATTCGGCGGGTTTTTGCTGTAGAACATTTTCAACCTAATTTGTTCTAGTCAAAAGATTGACTCAAATTAATTGTTAACGTATAACATTTTGATTTTCTTTTAACATAGTTAAAAGACTATTCTCGAATTTATTAAAAGAACTTGAATGAAATTATTAACCGATTCGGTTAGCACCCAGCCAGCTGGTCGGGGCTCAAAGTCCATAATCGGGGGACTAACGTTTTAGACAACACTACCAATCCTCGTGAGGAGCCCAAATTTTTGGTGGGGTCATAATGGTCCACTTAAAACCAGCCCTAGACAGTCACTCACGAGCACGATTATTGTAGACTTCTTTTAATAATCAAATTTTATGGTAATTTGATTTTGATTACCATAATATATTTTATTAACACAAAGTTAATAAATATGTGTTGCATATATTTTATTTTATTTTTATTTGTTTAGAAATTAATTCAAAAATAAAAATAATATATGTAACACATAGTCAAATAAGCATGCTTGAAAATTTAAAGAACACTTCTTTAAAAGAAATCCTAATCATGCATTCTAATAATCTAATTTAATTGCACAAAGCAAATAAATTTAATTCCTAATTCATGCATACTAGAAATTAAATTGCACTAAGTAAAATTAAATTAATCATGTATACTAAGAATATAATTTAATTGCACAAAGCAAAAAAAATTAATACTAATAATGTATTCTAAGAATTTAAATTCTTTTGCACAAAGCAAATATATAAATTTAATTTCTAACTCAAGCATACTATTTAATTTAACATATGAATTAATTTTGGATAAAAAATATTTAACACATAAATTATTTTACCCAAAACTAAATTGGGCCTAAAAGAAAATTAGCCCAAATATTTTGTATATAAAAAAAATGGAGTGGACCACTCAAGCCCAATCCAACTATTATTAATTTTTTTTATATATATACATTGAGACTCGGCCACTCGCGGCTCAGTCCAATTCATTTTTTTAAGTTTCTGGGCTGAACAAAAATTGGCCCAGGTATATAAAACAATTGTGGCGTTTATGTCGAAACCTTAGGTTTTGACAGAATTTCGCCGTTACCTCTACACGACTGCGAGACTCGCGCAGACGTTCCAATCTTTCCGGGTTTTCGCTCGATCCGTCGCAAATCTCTTCCCGGCGTCGTTTCGTGTTTGTCCCGGCGCCGCGTCATCGCCTTCATCGTGAGGAAATGCCTAGGTGATGAAAACAATTACGTATTTTCACTGTCATCTCCTCTTCTCGCTCCGAAAGCGAGATCGTCGTTTGATTGATGCCGTGAGGTGCTTAGATTTGCACAAAAAGCAGAGAAACGGCTACGAATCGATCGTTTTCGGCCTCAGTTCGGCGCCGCGTGACGAACACGCGCCACACCGAGGTCGAATACGGTAAGTTTCATCGGCCAGGTCCGTAGATCAGCGGTTGAGGAGGTCGACCGGTGCATCCGTGCACATTTTTTGTGCCGGCATCGGCGGTGTGTGATCTGCACGCGTCGCCGGAGAACGAATATGATAGACTCAATCACAGCAACGACGACGGTGGTATTCGCTGGATTTCGATGTGGCACGTGACAAAACGCGCCGATCCATTGCTGCCCGTGTACAACACACGCCGTTCCGATTAGGGCTGCTTATTCGGTATTACCGAACCGAACCGAAAAATTTCGGTATCCGAAAAATGAAACCAGTACCGAACCGAAATATCAAAAATACCGAAAAAATTCAGTATTTCGGTATTCGGTATACCGAATACCAAAATTATTTTTTTTATTTTTTATTTTTTTAAAATTTGGCCTATTTACGGAATACTGAATAAGCACTAAAACCTAATACCGATACCATGCCGATTAAGAATCAGTATAATTATTCCATACCAAAACCGTACCGAAATACCGAATACCCGATCTTAATCGGGTATTCGGTATTTGTACCGTTCGGTATTCGATATACCGAATATCGAACGGTATTTTGACCACCCCTAGTTCCGATCTGTTGGAGCTTCACGCGCCGCCGTGAGCGGTGGCCGGCGGCGGACATGACAGTTATGGATTTGCGTATTCGATTACGCATATCGAAATGGATGTTTTATCGGTTTATTTTTTGATTAGTATCCGGTAAAATTATTCGAACATAATTAAATTCGGAAGTGGGTTTTGATACCACTGTGGATAATAGATCCGAAATCGTTAGAACGTATCTAACAAATATGCTAAACGAAATTCGTACCTTTGCGAAATTGTATTAGGAGCGTAGTCCTTCCGATTGATTATATCACGAACGGAATCGGAGACTATAAAAGTCTCGATGAATCCACGAACTCAAAACTCTTCTACGAAGATGGCGAGGCAGCGATTCGAGAGAATTTTAGACGGGGTGCTCAACACACGAAAATATATTTAATGTATCGAAAATAGGTGCAGAAATCACCTATTTATAGGAGCCGAATTCTGTTAAAAATCAATTTGCAATTAAACCAGTTAATTGCACAATTAAATTCAAAATTCAATTTGTCTTTTAATATAAAATTAAAGAAAAAAACGTTACAAAACGTTTTTGTCCAACAATTACAAATACAATCCGTTTGGAAATTTATATGTTTTCCCTAAGGTGACCAAAATTTCAGTTAATTTTCGGTAATGCCGAAAATCGAACAGAATCAGCAATTTTTAGATACTTCAATTCCGGTTCGGATACAATATTTTGTTACTAATAGGTTTCGATTTGGGTTCAATTTTTCTAATCGGTTTCGGTAAAATTGAAACACAATATATTTTTTTATATGAGAGCCTCATATTTTTGTGGTACGGGTTCGGGCTAGTTTTTTAGTAAAAATTGATTCCCAATATTTTTAATATTTACGGTAAAAGTTTTTTGGTTTATTTTTTTTTAAAAATTAATTCAAATTTTGGAAAAATATAGAGCCCGAAACAAAATTAAAAAAAAAACAAAAAAAAATTCATTTTGTTTTATAATTTGAATCAATTAAACTTATTTAATTCATGTTTGCGGAATAATGACCTTTGATCTCCCAAAAAAATAATATAACGCACGAATTTAACATAATAAAATTATAAGAATGATGAGCTCAAATAAAATTGATGTTAAACACATAATTTGTTATAGATGTAGATAATTGAGACCGTTTCTACGGATAAGACTTTTGTAACTGCAGTCTTTATCTAGTTCTTATCTCTATATATAGAGGAACTAAAGTGAATATAGAAGAGACTTTTCCCGATCATTCCAATCTTCTCTTTCAGATCTTCTAGTTTACAACACCTTTAGATATTCTAATCGTATTTGATTTGACACAATACATAAAGTCTGCTTAGATCTACTAGTAAATTCTAATCGTGGACCAACATTATTTTTCTCTCCATACAAATGAAGTTTTCTCCGTACATTTTCACCTGAGCTTCTCCTATTCGCCGGTCATCTTCCATCGAAGTTACCTTTTGTATACTGTTCGGGTGCACTAGTCGGTAGGGTATCCTTCGGTAGTCGTTTTGCTCCTGGTTGGTGGAAGAACCCCTGACAGATAATCCTTCTTGTCAAAGAAATCTGCAATGGCATCCTCTTCTAATGCTGCTCAAGATGTCTTGTCGCCCCTAGAGGGTGATAAGAAGGAAGGGGAAGTGGTTGCGAGGAACTGGACTGTGGTGAATACCAGGCAACAGAAGTAGAAAGCTTCCCAGGAGCTGAGGAATGGAACAAATAAACTTTCTCGCTATATCACAAGGCTCCATAACAACTCTGTTTCCTTTCACTTCACTAACATTCCACTATAATGGAGTAGGGAGGAAATGTAGAGAGTGTTCTCACCTTATGGTAGTGTTAGCGATATCTATGTCCCTAACAAAGTGCCTCTGTCTGGTGTGAGGTTTGGATTTGTAAGATTCTTCCAGTCCAACGCAGGTCAAAACTTATTGGAAAGGCTGAATGAAATATGGGTGGGATCCTGTCAGCTGAAGGTGAGTGAAGGATCATCTGGAATCCCGGCAGTGACTAGACCTGATGTTAGAACACAACAAGATCCAGGGAACAATATAGCACTGGACGAGATGAATATGGTTGAGGAAGAACCAATAAAATTTCGGTCAAATCCTGAATCTACATAGTGGTTGTCTAGGTGTTTGATAGACATTCCTGCGCCTGTTGTGGACCTCTTAACGCTGAACAGCATCCTAAACGAGACTGGGTACACGGGGGGTACTATGGTACGGCTGGAAGGAGGGGAGGTTCTGGTAAAGTTGACAACATCTGATGACCAAGCCAAATTGCTAAATGATGTGAATACAGCCTCGAAGATGAACCTATACTCTTTAAGGCCATGGAAATTGCTAAATGGAAAAATGGCACGTTCAGCTTGGCTTCAAGTACGTGGAACTCCGTTGCACTGTTGGTGCGAAATGTTCTTCTTAGTCATTGCAAGTAGATTGGGATCTCAAATCTCTATAGATATGAAAACTCTGCAACAAACAGAGCTTCAATATGGCCGAATAAACATCCTAACCAGTTCCAATTCAAGGATAACTCAGACACTTCCAATCAAAACTGATGAAGGGGCGTTTAACATTCATGTAACTGAGGAGGATAATCCCTTCAGTGTGACTTCTTGCTGGAAGAAGATTAACAATACTCAATCATATAAGCTGCGAGAGGATATCTATCAAGAGAATGAGTGACCAAAACTATCAAGGAAGAACCACACTGAGAGCAGCCCCGACGGATCTGGAAAATTAAAGGTGAAATATTTGAGAGAGGAAAAGGAAAAGATGATACTTTCCACTCAAGCTGTAAAAAATCCCCTATCAGCTGAACACCATATTCAACCGTACCCTGATGTAGTCGGAAAGTCCCAACGGAGCTGTTCAACATAAATTTGCCGGAAAATTGGACCATCTCCCAAGAAAGATGATTTTAGGGGTGAATCGTCAAAATCTAACTTTTCGCTAGAAAAGCAAACTGAAAACATACAAAGCAACGAGAAGCTACCCTATCCTCTACAGTCAAAAGTCCAAATTGGTGAAAAAGAATCGGAAAGGATATCAGAAGTCAACTCCACTCTGATAGGTCACTGTTTTTCCCCTCCTACATTGTCAAACATCTTCCCTAACGGAACAGAGTATCTTGTACTGTCAGATACTAGGACTGACTTAGCACATTCGACTATACACTATAGTCCTATAAGCAATGCCCACTTTGGTAAATTTACAGCGTTGCTTGCTAGTCAGCATGCCAAGCTTGGGCTGAGGCCCTTGATCCAGAATGTCCAGCCCATGTTAGAAGAAATAGAAGAAATCCCAGCCCACCAACTTCAAACGCCAGTTGATTCAGTTAATGAAGGTGGGACGATTACTTTGTCTCAGAAGTCTGATCCCTTTGGAATTTCTCCTCTTTTGTGTCTATCGCCAGAGTCTCTTGCACAAAAGAAGAAGGAAGGGTATAAAAGATCTGATCTAACAGAAGCATAGGAAGATAAACTATTGGAACATACCAGACAAATTCAGAACGACGGAATGAGTATCCAAGGAGATTCAATCGTGGAACTTAGAGCTACTCCAGACAAATCTCAATCGGAGAGAATCCTTGAACTTGCTACGGAACTAGGGGTATCTATCAACTCTCCACATGAATCTCTGATCCGCGGACTAGATGAAATGAATGAAAGAGATGTGGAATTGGCTGCGCCACAGAGCTGGGTATCCCTGCAGAGAGCACATAACTCTACCGTTTAATGTGGAAACTCTCGTACAACATTAGGGGGCTGGGGACTCCTGAAAAGAAAACTGAAATTAAGGAACTAATTAGAGTCCAACATGCTGATTTTATTTGTATCCAGGAAACTAAAGTAACTTTCATGAACCGTAATTTTTGTAGAAGGCTTTGTCCTAGTGAAGACTTCTAGTGGTGCAACTGTGACGCTGTAGGAAGCTCATGTGATTTGTTATGTATATGGAATAAGATAGTCTTTAAACTCTATAATTAAAGCTCTGATAATGGATTTCTAATGGTGGAGGGCCTCTAGGGGGCGGATGAAAAACCAGTCAAGATATTAAATATCTACTCGCCTTGCCTATTGAGAGGAAAGAGGGATTTATGGACTCGCCTAAGAGCTTTAAATCTTAAGAAACTTCTCTGCTTCCTGGTGTCTAGCAGGTGACTTTAACTCAATCAGAGTCCTGCATGAGCGAAGAAGTAATGATGCCCTGCAGATGATAGAAATGAACGAGTTCAATCAATTCATTCATGATGTAGAGTTAATAGACCTTCTGTTACATAAAACTCGTTTCACTTGCTTATCAAGAGGAGGTTCCTGTTGTAGCAGACTCGACAGATTTTTGTTGTCTAATTCTTGGATGCAAATATGGCAAGAGCTGTATCAGGTCGGGTTAGAAAAGGCAGGATCTGATCACAGGCCAATCCTTCTCAGGACTGAAGTTGTGAACTGGGGTCCAAAGGTGTGGAGAAATCTCAACAGTTGGGAATCTCATAATGGTTTTGCAGATTTTGTGAAATCAGCTTGGTCCTCCTTGCAAGTATCTGGATATGGAAGTTGTGTTATGTGAGAAGCTGAAACAAATGAGGGTGAAGCTTAGTGAGTGGAACAAAACAACATTTGGGATCATTGATAACAAGATCAAAGACATGAGATTGCAAATATCCACCCTGAATGAGTTAGCTGAAAGATGTAGTCCATCACAAACAGATAAGCTACACCGCATAGAACTGTGGCAGCAACTGAATACCTCTACTCTGAACAGAGAGTCCCTACTTAGGCAAAAATCAAGGTCCAATGAATCAAGGATGGTGACAACAACACCAGATTTTTCCAAGCGCATGTGAACAACAACAGAAGACAGAATAGGATAAGAGGGTTGTACCTATCAGGACGGTGGGCAGAGGAGGTATTGGAGCTTAAAGTCGGGATCACAAGGCACTTCTCATCTGACTTTTCCACTGAAAAATGGTGCACGCCCTCAATAGATCTCCCTCCTATATTTGTCTTAACAGCAGCTGATAACGAGCTACTGATATCAGAATTTACTGAAGCTGAAATAAAGTCTACTGTATGGAGCTGCTCCACGGCTAAGAGCCGAGATCTTGATGGATTCAACTTCATGCTCATACAGAAACACTGGGAAGTAATCAAGCATGATTATATTAACTTCATCAAATAGTTTTATAGACAAGGCCGCCTGTCCAAGGCAATGAACTCCACCTTCATAACACTAGCCCCTAGAATTTTGAATCCTGCAGAGCTCGATCATTTCAGGCCAATATCTATGTAGGAAGTGGATATAAAGTGTTGTCTAAGCTACTAGCAAACATGCTGAAAACTGTGATGGAAAGATCATCTCAAACAACCAGTCTGCTTTCATTCTAGGTCGGCATATTCTTGATGGTGTATTGATTGCTAATGAAGCTATACACTATATTAGGAAAACAAAAAAACCAACAGTGCTGCTGAAGGTGGACTTCTCCAAAGCTTTTGATACAGTGGAATGGGATTTCCTATGGGATATGATGAGGAAATTTGGCTTTCACTCAATTTGGATCGAATGGATCAAGGATTGTGTCTCATCTTCTCATGCAGCAGTCATAGTGAATGGATCTAGTGCAGGGGAGTTTAAACTTCAGCGGGGACTGAGACAAGGCAACCCCCTATCTCCCTTCTTATTTCTAATGTGTGTGGAAGGTCTAAGGCCTGTTTTGTACCTATATTTTTTCAAATTATTTTTCTCATTCTTTTTTTTTTTCAGATTATTTCAAAAACAGTGTTTTAAAACTCCAATTCTACTTTTACTTATCCTTTTTTTCTAGTCAAAACTCCTTTTTTCAGAAGTAGGTAGGAGGCTACTTTTTTTTTATACTTCTACTTCTAATGGCAATTTTGTAAATAAATTAAAGTTATCTTACCAAATTTAACTACAAACATTATTTAATCGACTTAAAAATTTTGATTGCAAACACTGTTTTAATAACTTTTTCGATTTTTTCATAGTTTTACCAAACACTAAAAAAATAAAAAAATAAAAGGAGAAGTAGAATCAAAAGGAGAAGTAAAAGAAGAAGTAAAAGGAGAAAATCAGTACGGGTACAAAACAGGCCCTAAGTCTACTAATAAAAAGAGCAGTAGAGATCAGAACACTGATCGGAACAAGAGTAGGAAGTGTGAAGCTCTCTCACTTGCAATATGTGGACGATACGCTATTATTTGTTGCTGGTACATGGGAGAATATACTGGTAATAAAAGGGATGCTGAGGTTGTTCAAGCTCATCTCCGGCCTAACGATCAACTTCTCTAAAAGTAAACTGTATGGTCTAAATACCTCGTGCAACTATGCAAGTTTATGCTGCTATTCTGTCCTACAAGACATCAACTCTACCTTTTACATAACTCGATCTTCCTATTGGTGATAATACCAGGAGGATATCAATGTGGAAGCCGGTGGTCGAAGTAATAGAGAGCAAAATTCTCAAGTGGGAAAACATAATGCTCACCTTGGCAGGGAGAGTGACCCTTGTTAAGTCAGTACTAGCCAGCTTGCCTGTTTATTTTCTCATACTGTTTTGGCTCCTAAAGTAGTGGTGTAGCAAATAAAACAACTACTGCGAAAATTTCTATGGCAGTAGAATTCTAGGAGTATCAAATCAATACCTTGAATTAGCTAGGAAAGTCTCTACAAATCTATGGACAAGGGGGATAGGTATCCGTGATCTAGCATCTATGAACAAAGCTCTATTGGCAAAGTGGCTATGTCGACTTTGAGTGGAGGAAGAAAGTATGTGGAGCAAAATCATAAAATCTAAATACTTCCATTAGAGTGACTGGATCTTAGTCATAGTACCGGGTCATATCTCCTGCTATTGGAAGGACATATGGAGGCTGTCAACTTCTATATGGCTGAACGCAAGAATTAATCTCAAGGTGAATGAGGGAGACAAAGCATTATTCGGGGTATATGATTGGCTGGGAGGTGGCTGTTTGGCGATAAGATTTCCAAACCTGTACAGAATCAGTCTGCAGAAACATAGCACAATACAGGGGATGTCCTTTGTTATTCAAGGGTGGCGCCATTGGAACCTGTCTTTCCGGCGTGTATTGAGAGAAAGGGAGCATGAGGCCCTTATCAGACTACAGATCTGCTTACAACAAGCTGACCCACCTACTCTAGGGGAGGATTTGTCAACTTGGGACAGAGATCCATCTGGTAAGTACAAAGTAAGATCTGCCTATGCATCTCTTAGAAGAAGGCAAACATCGGATTCTGGCAGGGCTTCTGCTTTGTCTAAAGTATGGGGCAAGCTAACTCTGAAGCGCATTCAAGTGTTTGCTTGGCGTTTGTTGCAAGACAGAATTCCCACGACTGCAAACCTTATAAGGAGAGTGATCACAATCCCACAAGAAGTCCGATCATGCGCTACTGTTGCTACGAGATGGAAGATACTGCTCACCTATGTTTTGGTTGTGCCAACGGTCAAGAGCAATGGGGAAAGATGTACAGGTGGTTCAGCCTAACTAGTAATAGCCGGACTAACACTGAAGAACACTTTGCTGCACATATGAATGAAATTGTTAGCGGCACAGGGGCTGATCCATGGAAAGCGTGATGGATGACAGTCATCTGGTGGATCTAGAAAGAGCGAATTTGCATACGATTTGATGCTGAAACTAATTCTATTCAAGCTAAGGATTGGATTCAATCAAGCACATGGCAATGGATAATGGCAAACAACATCCATCATAGGGGGGTTGGTTTCAACGAGTGGATTAGGCTTCCGACTTTATGTTGTAATTTTGGGTTCAGGAGGTAGTAACTGTCCGTAAGGTGCTAAGCTTGATTGATATTATCAGTTCTACTGAACTATATGTATATATAAACTGCATTTCTAGGGGACACTAGTCCTTGTCTCAATGAAATTTAATTGCCCAAAATTGTCAGATTTTCAAATATTGTGGGCTTCATATCCAATTGGGCGTAATTTTACTCTTTTTTTTAGATGTCAAAATAAAAAAAAAATTGAGATAAATGGGATTTGAACCTTCATGACTATGACTAGATTAAAATTCAAGTTGACTAACCAGTGGAACATAGAACATTGACGTAATTTTTTAGCAATTTTATTCGATCTTTATTTACATATTTTATCAATAAAATTTCAATTTGGCCCCCCTATAATATTCAAATTATATTTATTTTGCTTTAGTGTATAACGTTATGTAAGAATTTTAACTTTGATGTCTAGAGTTCAATCTCTATGCATGCGTTTTATGACTTTTTTTAGAAACCAGCAAAATAAAATTTTAACCACTACACCATAAAAACCTTTTTTTTAAATTAAAGCATAAATAAAAAGATAACCCCATTAATGACTAGAAGCCATTACAAGAACAACTAAAATCCATGTTGGTTTCTTCTATCGGTATAACCCATATGATAATCATCAAATTTAATCGATCGCGATGATGTGCGCGTGAAACTCATTCCTTTTCTGGTCTTCTTTTTAAATTTTAGATCACTATCAGAGTCAAAAGGTTTCATCGGCTTTATCGAATATACATTCTCTTCTCCCGCAGACCCCACACGCCATTCATCTTTTTCCTCTTGGTGGTTTGGGGAGGTACCTTGTTTGCTATGTCTTTTCGGAGCCCATATCTCGCTCTTGCTCCGTAGCTTGTTTCATATAATTCTGCAAAGTTTCCTCATCCTCACTTGGGTCAATCGTTTCATAGCCTTGACCCAACCAATCTTCTTCTTGAAAAAAATGAGTCAGTTCTCGTACGTGCCCAAGTTTCTCGCTAGTGAAGCCCATTGATTCCATATCAAATCCTTCACCTTCATATCAGTTATCCTTTTCACACATTCAGACATATCAGCTTTTCCCGGATGATTTCATGGATATGGAGAATTCGCCTTTCCCTTTGGTCTTTGATTTTCCACCACTAAGTCTGATCAGTTGAAGAGTTGGGTCTCTTTGGACACTAGTGATCGTCGCTTCCAGTTGTGATGGACTCTTGAAAATCCCCTTGAGCATTTCAATATTTTGTATCATTCCACAATTTGGTCTCTCATGTTGTCCTTGAAAGCTTACACTTCAATGTTTGGATTCCTTGCGTGGCTTTGCCAAATACAATATTTTCCCTCTTGGAAAAATTGATGTACTTGGGGCCTTATCCAAATATCTCTCAATGTGTGGGTTTCCTTGATTGACATCTCACATCCAATCAATGCTCAATCGTTGACTGAGCCAATATAGGATCACCTTTCTTTTTTTCCCTCATTCCTCGATGATTGTGCTTGAGTTTCGTCCCTCTGGTTTTGTCCTGATTTACCATTTTCAGCTCTAGGCTTAGACGTTGACGATTCTACATTGTTTCTGCATCTCGACCCCCTTTCCCGGAGGCTCGTCATCTACCAAGACTACGTCTTTTCCTTTGGGCTTAGATGCCTCAATCTGCACCGGAGTATGATGCTTTGCTACCCAAATCTTTTCTTTCGTCAATGCTGGCCATTCTACCCCCAAACTCTTATTAGAACAGCACTGTATCTGCCAACTTTTGCCGGATGTCCCCCACGCCTCGATAATAGGGTATGGCCCTATCTCTTCCTTTACCTGGATGTAGAATTTTTCATCTTCTGTTTCAATCTCCAAAAACTAAGAGATATAGTTTTTAGTGTTTTGTAAAACTTGAAACCGTCCCTGTTGCATCTAAGTACGTGATAGAATTTTCTCATCTATGCTTAGCAATTCCTCAAACTGAAATGCAATTTCTAAAAAAAATCCCTCATACCAACAGTGAAGCGGCGTTCCTATGATATTTAACCATACCGAGTAAACCATTTTACCGTTTAATAACTTTCAGGATTGCAGGGAGTGCAAACATAACTTCTTTGCTGTAGCATATCATGTTACAGCCAAGTTTGTTCCTCCGCGCGACGCTAGTTTGATTAAAACTTCCCGACCTTCTATTCGGACTACCGAGCTATTTGGATATCTTACCTCTAAAAGCCTTGTAGTTAAGGAGGGAAGGTCAACCACTGGTGCAAGGGTACCAATCAGACAATGTGTTAGACCCAATGCCTCCGTCAGGTCTGGCTTAAACCTTATCTTAGCAACATTCATGGCAACAGGGGTTTCTGCTACCCCAGTAGGAAGAATTTGCTGTTTCAAAGTCTCTATTTCCAGCACTAGTGTGTCTGCTTCAAACTTTTGCTCCCCAATCCTGGCTAAACTCACTTTCAGTTGATGCGATCCGAACCAAATTCCGTTCAACTTTCCCAATATTGACAGACTCACTGAACTCTTGGCAAACCTTATGAAACCAAAGCGAAATCCAGGATTAACATTAGGCGGAACGTACACATCAATGACTTTCCCGTAACTAGAAAACACTTTCCACATCTCCGTCTTAAGCCATGACATCGGGAAGCTAGTAAAATGGAAGGAAATCGAGTTTTCGCATAATTTGTAAATAAAAGCTGGTAATTCTTTCTTTCTTGGACCCTGGTTGGTGTGATTTTTGCCTTTGTGCAAAGTATGTTTCTTGCCACGTACCTCCATCCACTCGCCACCACATCTTGCGCGTCACTTGAATCCTTTGCCTCAAAGCTCGGCTCCTCGTCTTGGATGTGGCCGCCGGAGTTGCACATGAACCGGAGCCTCTGCGGTGGTAGAGGTTGAGGATCACCGTCTCAAGGATCCGCCACCCTAGGTTGCAACAGATTCTCAACGGAATCCGTCGTGGTCATTACCCACAAGTTTCTCTTCGTTAGGTTATGGTATAATATAAAGTCGCATACTGATCCTCGGGAAAGCGGAATGATCCGGGATTCAGCCCCGCTGGGTCGCTGAGATCAGTGAAATGGGAGTACCTTGTGCAGATTCCTTTTAACTTCTTGTTTTTGTGAGCTAAGCAGGACATTGCACACCATAAAACCTTTATTGTAATTTATTAATTTTAATAAATATTATTTTTATATATTTTTGGATAATTTTTAATATATTTATTTACTATAATTATTTTTGAGATTCTAGTTAAAGAAATTATATTTCATAAATTGAAAACCTTGACATATAAAAAAAATTAAAATCTTTTTACCATAAACATTCATCTATCAAATCCGACCCATTCTGCTCAAATTTGAAAAAAAAAATCTGGAATTTTTTGTAACTTAAAATAATCCGATGAAACCTAATCCGATCCACATTGCTCAAAACCGATAAATTTACCCTCCTCCGTTGAAATTCTGGCTCTAACAATGGGAAGAAGAATGATCCAAATTGACAATAATCCACAATCGCTTTCCTCACAGATAGTCATAGCAAGTAGAAAATATTAAAATAAGAATTAGACCGCTAGTGATTCGATATAATATTAATATTTTTTTGATTTAGTAGAAATTTGTGTACGGGTTATACCAAAAACAGAATATTAGTATTAAAATATTTGTGGATGTTAGAGTCAGGGGCATATTTACCCGGTCCTCATCCCTCCAAAATTTTCTGGTATCTTTAAAAATATTTGAGCTTAAAAAAATTTAAATATACTTTAAAAAAAATTATGAATTTGGTTGAGCCAAATTTTAGTATTGTTTTATTTAATGAATTTATTTTGACTTTTAAAAAAAATATATATTTATACAAAATATTATTTATCCCCAAAAGAATTGGAGCTCATAAAAAAATTGCCCCCTAAAATTTTTTTCAACCCTCCTAAATTTTTTTTCTAAAAAAAATTGCCTTCTTTCATTATATTTTTTTAATAGGTAGTCATAAGGCCAGGTCAACCACATGAGCAATTTGTGTCCCATGCGCCGCCTGTAACTAACCTACTAGGTATCCAGCTTGTCCGTAAGGACTTCACCGACTAATCCCGATAACAATGCAGAGTTGGTACCCAACCCGAATCGAATCCTCGACCTCACTAGACAAGCCCCATGTGTCGAGGGCCAATGCCATTGGTACAACTTCTTTCATTATAGTCGTAGCATTGAAGCTTTCGTGTTTAGTTGTCAGTCGAAGCTATTATTTATTCGTTCTCTCCAACATTTATTGTCGGATAATTCTGTTTATTTTATATTATTTTTTAATAGTAACTGTGTGTGGATGTTTAGTATAATTTATAGTTTTGTTAAACCCAAATGCTTGGTTTGGTAGTGGATGAGGTTTAGGTTTTAATCAACATTAGAAGTAAATAATTCGCGCCACGACTTCGGATCCTTTTTGAGAACTCTAGGCCTACAGTTTAATTGGTTTATGTGTAATTTCAGATATCATGGTTAATAAGTTGGGTGATCGAAATTCAGTACGGTTTCGGATACCATAATAGGGATCCCGACGGGTATCGGGACAAGTCTGGGTACCCGTTTTTGTTTTATTCATTTTTTTTTTTAATTTTTAGTTTTCCTTTTTGTCATTTTTTAATTCATATCTTATGTTATGCCGCGTAACATTTTTACCGTTTTATGATTTTATCATTTTACAGTTTACACGACATTACGCGAGTTGCCCATCGCCTGTCGCCGTAAGCCAATTTCAGACTTCAGTTTCAAAACTCACCATCACCATTCACCATTCACCTCAGGCTCACTACATGAGCAAGTCAAGCTCGAGCACGATAAGACCTAGTTTCAAGATTCTTACGTTACGAAGGGCAGATTTATTTGCTTTTTTACATTTTGTCAGATTTTTGATTTTCTATTATTCTGGTTTCGTTTTCTGATTAGGGTTTAGGGTTTTCGATTTTTTATTAGGGTTTTGTATTCCAGAAATTTCTGTGATTTGTGTAGTGAATCTGTGGCTTTAGTCTTTACAGATTACAATTGGGTTGAGGAGTTGATGTTGATTTTGCAGATTGGTGGACGGTGGTGTGGTGGAAGTTTGAAATTTTTCCAGATATTTTGTTCTTCCCTAAACCTGTTAATTTTCCAGATATTTTGTTCTTCCCTCAATCTCAAGTTAAACTGGTAAAGAAAACTTCCAGCTTTTGTTGTCTGTTCTTTTATTCTTTCAGTAAATATTTTTTTTATAATTTTAGAATTCTACATCGCCTCTTTCAGTAAATATTCGCAGCAACTTTTATTTATTTAAATGGGATGGAGGGTTGAATTTTTTTTTTTATAAGTAATACCAGACCACAAATCGGGGTATCTATTGGGCTTTCTGGGCCCACAGACTAATCCCCTCTGTAAGAACTTTTCAGCTCCCCACTTCCCAACGTGGGAAAGTGGGGAGTTAAGAGGATTAATGCATATTAATATTATATATTAATTTTATATTAATTTTGTATTAATATAATAATTAATATAATATTAATTCTACACCCCTATAAATAGTAGGCTTATGGCCACTATTACATATACGCAATTTTTCTATGTGAAATTCTTAAGTCTAATCCCTCGAATTGCTGTCTCACCATTTCCGGAGAAAGAGATTTGAGTCGTGGAACTATCGGGACTTTTATAGCCTCCGATCCGATCCATTCCGTTCGTGACTAGATCAACCGGAAGATTACGATCCAAACCGCTTCCGCATTAAGGTACGGAATACGTTTCGCGTACTGGTTAGATCCGTTCTAACGATTAGTTTCCTTTTTGGATACACGATCCAACAGTATGCCAGTGTTTAACACGAGGGTATAATGGTAAAATCGACGTTGTCTTGCGGTGTGCTCTTTTGTCTTGCGCTATATCATTTTTCGAAAAAAAAAGATTAGATTTTACAATTATTTTGCTGGAAACTGGCGTTAAATATACGGGGCCTACCATTCTTTTGAAATTACTACGCTAGAATTCTTCGCTATATCATTTCCTGGGAGATTGTGAAGGTTGGTTATCATTGTTTAGGTATCGATTTTTATAAAAAAGAAAATAAATGAATATTCAATTGATAAGGATGGTTGTTGAGATTTTGGTATCCCAAATTGAAAAACTAAATAAAATTTTTTTATTAGTTTTTTGATATCTGTATCTATTTTTATAGAGAGAAAAAAAATCAATTTTATTTTCTATCAATACAAAATTTTAAAAAAATCAATTTTATTTTTGTATCGATACCGATAATTTTTGTTTTGATTTTTCAAAGATTGAATCCAATACTAAAAATCAAAAAATTATCAATTTTTGTTTTAATATCATATTGGTTTGGGTCATACCAGATTTTTTTTAGTATTTGGCTCACCCTAGGAACCACAAGGAGTTTTTTTTTTTTTTATATATAAGCAGGAACCACAAGTAAGTTAAATGAACACAAGGAAATTAAATTAAAATTGACATTCAAAATGAGATTCCATTTCAATTAGATACTCCGAGCAAAACCTAATGCTTTTTTTGTTTTTTATATGATAGTATCCAGAAATATTTACGGCTGACTAATCACTAATCTATAAAATTCATGCCGATTATGACCCCCACAAATAAATGAACCTATCAACGACGGACTAATAATTTTCCAAATTTGGGGCACGTCGACTCCAACGAATTAATTGACTCCTTAAGAAAATTCAAGCACAAGGCAACCTAATGTTGAATCGTTGATGACATTTTTTTTGAATTTTCCTCCTCACCGGCGGCAAGTGTGATTATGCCGAACGAGTTAGTTGCTGCGTTATTGTCAGTTTAGTTATAGAGTTTCTCCTAAACCTTCCTACCGTCTTACTTATGCACTCAATGATGATCACAACTTTTTGTGAAGAGATTTGTTGCGTAAGTCAAGTCATGATAAAACACAAGGAGTCAAAATCTGACAGCGCTCATCTGCCACGATCGTCCTCGACAGATAATGACGAATTTATTATCGTTTTATACTAAAAAAATTTGATATTTTACATAAACAAGTGTCAAATCATGCGGAGAAATCTATAAAATCGTTTAGGAAGTGGATTTTTTTATTAATGAGGGGTGAACACTAAAAAGGAAAAAAAATCGAATAGAAAAATAAATTGATTAAGCAGTCTCTTATTTATCTAATAACAAATAAAAAAAATATTTATTGAAACCCATAAAAAATTAGCTTGTTGGGCTTCTACCGGATAAGTTGGGCCAATAATTGAGCTTGTACAGGATCAGCCCAGTCTCGATGTCGAATAAAGTAGCTTTTCAAATCTCGTTTTTGTACTGTTTTATTAGCTAGGTCTTTAAATATTTTTATTATTATTAAAAATGTAATTAAAATATAATTTATTTAATATTATAAATTATTTTCGAGAAATTATTAATATTTGCATTAGTTTTACTGTATTTATCATGCGGATTGTCTATTTCAGAAATTAAGAAGATTGAGAAAATTTAAAAAAATAGTATTTGTAAAATTGTTTAGAAATAACTTCACATGGAAAAATGAAAAATCATGTACGTGCATTTTCTTAATAACTTTTAACATCTTTCAAAAGAAAGAATTATAAATAGATTACTTAATTTTAAAATATTGATAATTGAAGCTATTTACTTTAAACAGCGCCACTGTTACCACCAATAGAAAATACGATTAAAAAATATTTTTAATAAATATATTATTTTGAATCCTGTTGTTAAAGTACATGTTTAATTTCTTGAATTAAAATTTCAATTCCGCTGAAACCTATAAGAGTGAAATTTATATTTTTCCCAATAAAACTAAAAGTAACATTTTTTTGTAGAATATAAGAGAATAAAATTGCTATTTTTAATTAACACTCTAAATGACGTGGATTACCTAGAATGATTGTCGTGTGATTAGTAGACTTAGGCATGTCAATTCGGAAATTCGGGACGGTAATTGCCAATTCCTGTTCCCGTCCTGAATTATTTTTGGATCGGGCCGCTCATTCCCGGTCCGTCCAATTTTTCGAAGTCCCAAAAATTTTGGGACTTCGGAAACTCCCAAAATCCCGAATGTTTAGTAACTAAAAATAATTTTGGGACGAGAATTACTCGTTCCCGTTCCTGTCCCGAATTATTTCGGGATCAGGATGCCAATTCCTGATACTGTCCCGATTTTCCGAAGTCCCAAGAAAATCGGGACTGCTGAATTCGGGACACAATCCCATTTGTCCCCCCAAAGTAGACTGGACCTAGGCCTGGGCAGCGGTGCGGGCGATGCCAAAATAGTCCGTACCGCGTCCCACCCACGAAAATTGCAGTACCAAAAATCTGTACTGCGTATCGCCCGCGAAGAGTATGTTACCGCACCGCACCACGAAAGTTCGCGGGTGGATGCGGATTCCGCGTAAACCATAAACTTTCGCGGTGCGGTAACTGCGACCTTTGCGGTGTGGTGCGGAACAAGCCCCGCGAATTCCGCATAAGTACACCTGAAATTTTTATAAAAAATATAGTGCGATTTTATGGCATTTTATCGATAAATTACCAAATAAAGTCCAATATCATACCTAGTACCAACGAAAATATTTCAAAACAATTTCAAAATCCTAACCAAACATAAATAGTTAACACCATATTATAT
>JAOWBN010126545.1:0-19180 GCA_028565015.1 Pinguicula moranensis
TGTTGGGACAAACAAAGTCCCACACGGATTGTGAGCGAAAAATTGGATGGATTTATATAGTTGGACACCACATTCACTAGTATGAGGCTTTAGGGGGTAAAACCCCAAGAGCAAAACTGTGAGGGCTTCGGCCCAGAGCGGACAATATCATACTAGTGGATATGGTGTTGGTTCGGGTCCGGAAATTAAATCTTAACAGTAGTGCGGTGAGGGTGGATCATGGGTTCCAATCCCGGTCCCTAGATGATAGACCTCCTCCCCGATTTTGTCCCAGAATGGACGATTTATTAAGGAGGTCGTCGGTGGTTCCTCGTTTAGGGGAGGAATCCCCGTTTAATGTCCCTGAATGAACGGTTGTTGGGGGTGAATCCCCACTTTGAGGGGGTACCGATGACCCTTTGTTTGCGGGGAGGATTGTTGGGACAAACAAAATCCCACACGGATTGTGAGCGAAAAATTGGATGGATTTATATAGTTGGACACCACATTCACTAGTATGAGGCATTTTGGCGATAAAACCCCGAGAGCAAAATCGTGAGGCCTTCGGTCCAGAGCGAACAATATCATACTAGTGGATGTGGTGTCAGGTCGGGTACGGAAATTAAATCCTAACATATACGAACTTTCCCTCCACCTCACCAACCCCCAACACATTAGTGGCAATACCTCCATTCCTCATCCTGTAGGGTGTCTGCACAACAACCAGCTTTTTATTTCTATTTTTTATTTATTGGATTTAAAAAAGTGAAACCAACAAAGAAAGTTTTTCAATTAAAAAAAAAAGAATACTTTTTTTTTCTAATTTAAGAAATTTTCTTTTAATTTTAATAGTGCCATGTAAAGATCCCAAATGCCCCTGTCAAGTTCAACGAGAATAATTAGCATTTTGTTGGAAGATTAAACATTTTACGAAACATAATTATAAGAAGGTACTCAACAAAGAGGGTCTCCACCTAGGATCATGACAATCTACACCAACAGGATTTCGGGTGGAGAGGAATTCACCCTTCAAACATATAATTGCATTTAACACATCATTGAAACTAAGGCTGATTCTGATTGTGCTTCCCGAACTCTTAAAATCTGTCCTAACCGTTCTGTTCTTCTGGTGGTGCACTAAGGTTCTCAAAAACATAGCTATCTTTTCTTGCACGAAAATGTAAATGTTATTCTTGAGTTCATCAACTACATGTAACTTCTGTCATAGTTTGTGAAATACGTCCTTATCAAAGCAGTGTACGCCATTCCCATCAGTCAGGTGTCTCAAGAATGCCACTTGTTGTGGGATTTTCTCAATCCTGTACTTAGGAGGAAGCAGTGCTGTTAGAGCACGGGCGCACCGGCGCAACCATCGAGTTGCACTAACTTTTAATTTTGAAGAAATAAATATATATTTTCTTCATTTATATAATAATCCATTAAAAATCAATATAAAACAAATAATTTTACACAAAATAAAACATTCATGCTGCAAAATTATCATGGTTATAGCTTTCCTTTTCTCCTACATCCGACCCAATCAAGTTAATATCTTCATACTTATCATCTTCATACCCAAGATGTATACAAGCAGTCTACTAAGCAACAAACCAACCCACAACCTACCAACTTTGACCAAAAAGAAAAGGTTGTGGATCCCTTGATCAACTCACCTACAGGTATTCCTAAAGAGCAAACTCGGCTTGCAATGCTTGAAGAATGTCTTCCTCTTACTAGCTTTCTGCTCTACTGCTTTTCCAGAAAAATTTTCAGCAACTTTAGAACATCATTCCCATCATCCCTTCAGAGACAACTTACTGGAAATGACCTTCTTCCAGCAACAAAATAGTTACAGGATCTCTGCAAATAGAAAGCTCAAAATTTGTATTAGAAAGATCTAGAACTATGACAAAAGATCTAAAGCTACTATAAAAACAAAAACAAAGAAGGAACTTCAAAAAAGAGAAAAAAAGAAGGAACTTCACAAATAAAGATGGATATCTAGAGAACGGTGGATTGAAATAAACTACCATATCATATTGAAAGTTAATTAAAGCAAAATGACTGACCCCAGGAGAAGATGGATATTTCGAAGGGTGGATGGAGAGGAGATGACAACAACGCAATGCATGGAGAAATCTGATAAAAAGTTAGAAATTAGAATCGCAGAAATCTGACAAAAGTTCGGTCTTTTACTGGCAACATTTAACAAAGTAGCCCATTAGATTTCTTTAATTCCATCCGCGCTCCTCCGCGCCCTTGGGATATCGCTCGCCCCAACCACTTGGGGGCGATATCACGGGTGCCTTAAGTACCCTGCGCCCGAGGCGCGCCCCTAACAACACTGGGGGGCAACCACTTCCTCTTCCTCTCGAACATCTCATTATCTCGTATGCATAGATAAGAACATAAAATGCACACAAGGGAGAAAAGAATTGTATGTGTCGCCATTGAACTTCAAGCAAACTTTTAAGACGAATATAGAATTATTAGTAAGTTCAAAAAACATTTGCATATAGTTTGCACAACATGCACAAAAACATAATAATAACCTTTTGCATACCATTGGTTGCGCTCATTCTTATTTAACAATGAAATTGCTATAGGATGATCAAAAAAATGAGGAACATGCCAAGAAATGCATTTTAGTACAAAAGATCACTTCTGTTGCCCTCTCCAAGTTTCAAATTATACATATTAGTAGCAACACTGAAATAGAAACTTAACTCTAAACATGTCATGCAAGAATTTCACACGTGTTCCACTAAGTTAAACATGCATGTCTAAATGTCACTGACTTGTGATGAGTTTAAAATGTCCGAACATGTAAAAAAGTATGGTTGATGTAACGAACTTATATGTTCGTTCCAGTGTTGTTAGGGGCACGGGGCGCACCGGGGCGATCAGGTAAAAAATTGGAACATAGGGCGATGAGTAGATGGGGCATGCACCCCACGAATCGGAGCACACTAACTCATTTACGATAATATGAACCCATCAAAAAGAGCACTTTTGGCACCTTTGAGTACAATCGACGTGGAAAGAGCTGAAAGGGCTATCTAAAACAACAAAAAAGTTGTTTCTTGTGCGCACACCCCGTAATAGCATCACACAACAACGCTTCATCGTGCCTCATGCGACCCGCGCGCTCCTGGGATGTTGCTCGCCCCCTTCGCTTGAAGGCGATGCCCCATGCACCCCCCAATACTGGTTCGTACAAGATTGAGTTGTCGGAGCTGTGAATTGAAGGTGATAAAATAGTGGAAGAGAGAAGACAGGTGAGAATATCGTAAAAAGATTTTAAGATAGAATTTAGACAGAAGTTTGATGGGAGAAAGTGGTATCATTTCATATCATTCCTCTATGAATTACAAGCCTATTTATCCAGATTTTAGTTTATGACGTTGCGGCTAATCCGCTAGCGCCTGAAGGGAAAAAACTATCCGACAAACTCGAACAAAACAGGAGACCACTACCTAATGACACAGACAACTCTTAACTAATTTTGACCAAGGAAGCTTAAAGACCAAACTAAAAAATACGACTAAATGACTAACTAACATGGTCTTGATCAACTCTTTTAGACCTTGTCATCGTTTCCTACCTTCGCATTTGACTTCTTGTTTCAACGTGTAGTCCTTCATTGTTTCTTGCTCCGATTGGGTTTAGTTTTGCAACCTGTGAGTTTACCCCTATCCTTTTGAAGTCTCGCTCTACTCTCTTCTCTGTTTGTAATTTCATTCGCTGTTGCGCCGTGCGGAGGTTTTCTTGCAGAATACATTGTACCTCCTCGTGTTGGTTGAAGAATTTCCTTACAGTTGTTATGGTGGCCTTCGTTGGCGGGGTTAGTCGTAAGTGGAATGCCTCTGTGTTGTATAACACCTTGTAAGGAGTCATGCCTAAGCTGGAGTGTCAAGTTGTGTTGTACCGAAATTCTGCCGAGGGTAACCAACGACTCCATGATTGTGGCTTTTAGGAATACATACATCATGGGTACGTCTCGAGGCAGCGATTTACTCGTTCTATTTTCCCATCAATCAATAGGTAATACACGGAGCTCATAGCGAATTGTATCCCTGCTGATTTAATCAACTCTTTCCTTAGGTTACCCGTGAAAATTGGGTCGCGGTCTGAGATTATTTAGTTGGAAGACCGTGGATCTTGTATACCTTATCGATGAAGACGTGTGCTATTGATTCAATTGTGTACGGATGAGCTAGCGCGATGAAGTATTCGTATTTGGTGAGCCTATCTACCACTATGAGAATTACACTCATCCCTTCGGATTTCAGTAGACCATCAATGAAATCCAAGCTAATGCTTTCCCATAGTGAGTTTGGGATGTCGAGTGGCTAGAGTAATACGGCGTGACTAGTTATATCGGCCTTGTGGGAGTGGCAGATGTCACATCTGCCTACCTAGTTTTCTACGGGTTTTTTCATTCTTAGCCAAAAGAAATAAGGGCGGATTTTGTACATTATCACCTGAATTCCTGAGTGGCCTCCAATAGGTCCATCATGTAATTGCTCTAGGATTAGTGTTCCTAGGTTGATGCTTTTTCCAAGGCAAATATGTCCTTTGTATCCCAAGACTACCCCTTGTAACTCGTATTGTGGGTAGGTGCTTGGATCTACCGTCTTGACCTCTATGACGCGTGGAAAGATGGGGTCGTTAAGGTACGTGAGTGTAACCTCATATGGCCAATGTGCGTGGCTTGACTGCAGGTTCTTGTGATCTTTGGGTCAAAACATGACAGTGTATTGGACAATGTATTCAAAACCTAGTAGTTTGGCTGTGAGTTTCTGCTGGAGTAAGGTGTGGAGGCATTGTTCTAATAAGTGCTTCAGCGCTTGTTGGTCGGTTTTAATGGGTGCATTGGAGGATTGCAAGGAGCTCCTTCTCGTATGTGGAAAGGGTTGTTTCTTTGTGCTTAAGGCACGACTGAAGTATGTTGGGTGACCGCCTTGGGTGGGTACCACTCCGATAACGTGGTCGCTTGCGTCCATTTCCTCGATAAATTGTTGCTGAAAGTTAGGCACGCTAGAACTAGTGCACGACACATCGCCACCTTGAGTTGCTGGAATGTCTGTTCTGCGTTGTCGTTCCATTGGAATGCATTTTTCTTGAGTAGCAGCATTAGTGGTCTGTTGGTTGTTCCATAATCGTGTATAAACTTTCTATAATATCCGCATAATCCCAATAAATCCACGGAGTGATTTGAGGCACACTGCTGATGACGAGTTGGTCATTGCTTGGATTTTGTCGAGGTCGTGGCTACTGCTATGGCATTGGTAATGTGACCCAGATAGTCTATCAAGATCCTTTTAAATGCGCATTTAAATTCTTTGGCCGGCTCTCATCATTTCTAAGACAGTGTGACGATGTTGTAGGCATTCCTCCCCAAATTTGTTGTAGACGATTATGTCGTCGAAAAAGATGAGTATGAAGCATAGGAGAAAATCTGAAAACACTTGGTTCATAAGTCTCTAGAACGTTACTGTCGCATTGCATAGTCCGAATGACATCACTAGGAACTCAAATTGGCCATGGTAGGTGATAAAGCTCGTGAGGTGAATGTTCTTCTCGACCATTAGTATATTAAAGTAATCGGAGCGGAGGTCAAGCTTACTGAAGTGGGTAGCGCCATGCAATTCATCGAGCGATTTATCGATGATGGGGATTAGAAATTTGGTCTTCACTGTCAAGTTGTTTAGATGTCAGTAATCAATGCATATGCGCAAACTTTCATCTTTTTTCTTCAGGAAGAGGACTGGAGACGTGAAAGGACTGTGACTATGGCGTATTAACCCCGTGGTAAGTAGTTCGTACAATATAAGTTTGATCTCGTTCTTCTGATAGTGCAGGGTGTGGGTATTGTCGTTTAACAACAGCACCCAGAATGAGGTTGATGTTGTGTTCCACTGCTCGGATTGGTGGAAGATTGGTGGGCTCTTGGAAGATGTCTTCGTAGCTATGAAGAAGCGAGGTGAGCTGGTTGGTAAATGTGGAGCTGTTTTGACTTTCTGTGGCCTCTGCAGGTATGAGTTCACCTCGTCTGTCTATGCAGAACAAAGATTGGTGTTGTTCCTTTGTTTATAAGTCAAGGAACTCGGTGTTGATCAAGTTGTTTGGGTCGTTGGTATGCTGGGCAAATAACAACAACCGGACCACTCTATATAAGCTTGTCCATTTGTTGTGCGGAGATACTTGTGAGTTCTTCTGCACTTTTGATTGCTTGGATTGGGAATGGTTGTCCCTATATCTAGATGGTGACCACCACATCCTCGTAATTATAAGAGATCGGCCCATAATCTCATAACCAATCACCGCCGATTATTAATTCGTATCTCTGCAGTGGAAATGTTCTTGACAAACATTGGGATTCGGTGTTCTACAACGTTCAATGAAAGTTATGGCAGTGGATGGTGCTCACCTGCCGCGCTCCGTTAGCTACTTCACTCGCATAGGGACGTTGTATCATATCTCACAGTGCATTTGCTCTGCAAGTTTTTGATCCAAGAAGCAATGAGAACTACCTCCATCCACAAGAATCCGAAGTGGTGCCCATTTGGGTCGTCCACAAATTCTGTAGGTGTTGTTGGTTGAGTTTCAACATATGGCATTGAGTGATAAGCTTCCTTCTTTGGATTCAGGCACCCCGAGTTCATCCTCTTCTTCGTAGGTATTAGGTTGGTGATCGATGAGAGGAGCAACCAGTGTGGTGTCATCTTGGAGGGCGTAGAGCGGGTGGAACAATGGTGTCCCGGTACAAATAGCGTGCCACATTTGAAGCAAAGGCACTTCTCGTGCGTTCCTTCATTTTGGCATTTGAAATCGGTTTCCTTCTAGGAGGTAGGGGTGTTTGTGCTGGCCTGTTATGTGCCAAAGGATTTGACAATCGCGGAGGGGATTTGTAGGGGTCTCCAAGTTGTTCAATTAGCGCGTTGACCACAAGTTTTTGTTCTTTGCCAATCATGATGGCTTCCAAGAGGGTTCTTGGATGTTGGGCACAGAGTTTGGAATAGAAAGTCCCTTATCCCCCTTGTCAAATCTTACTAACACCGCAACTACAAAGGTATCCCAGGTGGTAGGCTTGGAGTGGATAAGGTTGTGGAACCAGTCGTCTGCTTCACCTTCGAAATGCATTCGTGCAAACACGTTACATTCCAGATAAGAGATACCAATGTATATGATAAAATAGGCATTGCTCCATTCGACCCATGAGTCGGGGTTAAGGCCCAAGAACCTTGAAAAAACAGTGAAGGATTCTTTGCCTTCTATTCTCTGTTGTCGTCATCTTTGTCGAAATCATAAGTGGGTTGGTGGAGTAGGTGAGGTCATGATGCTTAGGGACTGCCTGGAATTAAAGGGGGCTCGCCTAGAATGGACTTTTGGCTGGTTGATTTAGCCTATCTTTCAGTAATGTTGTTTTCTTGGTGCAACATGTCGTTCTGAAAGGTAGCCATATGTAGTTTTTAGCAGTCAAGATGTGCCTGCCACTCTTCAAGTTTTTGGAGTGTTGTATTAGTGTGAGCGGTTAGATGCACTTGCAAAACCCCAATGATTTTTTCTAGGAGTTCTGGAGATAGCTCCAAATTAGTTCCAACCGAAGTGGTTGCCAAAGCTCTATTTAAGGTAACATCTGTAGGGAAATCATATGGTGAAGCGTATGGGTGTAGTCCTCGCATTTTGGATTGATCAGTAGAATCTGGAACTTATGGGTTATGAGCTCTTACACCAATTGTAACGAACTTATATGTTCGTACAAGATTGAGTTGTTGGTGTTGTGAATTGAAGGTGATAAAATACAGGAAGAGAAAAGACATGAGAGAAGATTGTAAGAAGATTTGAAGATGGAATTTAGATAAGAGTTTGGTGGGAGAAAAGTTGTATCATTTCATATCATTCCTCTGTGAATTATAAGCCTATTTATCCCAAATTTTGGTTTATGACGTTCCGGCTAATCCGCTAACGCTTGAAGGGGAAAATCTATCTGACAAACTCGGACAAAACACGAGAACACTACCTAATGACATGTACAACTCTTAACTAATTTTGACTGAGAAAGCGTAAAGACCAAACCGAAAAATATGACTGAATGACTAACTAACAAGGACTTGATCAAATCTTTTAAACCTTGCCACTGCTTCCCGCCTTCGCACTTGACGTTTTGTTTCCATGTGCGGTCCTTCTTTCTTTCTTGCGCCAATTGGGATCAGTTGGGCAACCTGAGAAAGTTGAGCACAGTGATAGAAAGCTAAAGGAGCACAAACCAATAATATATTCACCGTAAGAAGCATCTTAAATTAAGAATGTGATGGGACTATAATTTATACCATCTTAAAGTAAGATAGAATATGAAACATGGTAAAAAAAAAAAAAGCAAGATCAATACTTTAAGATAAACAAGTAACATTGCAGATCTAAAATTGTCAAAGAAGCAAAATCAAAAGTTTAGATAGACCCTAATTTGTATCCTAAAGATTGAATCACAGATCCAAAGTTTAAAATAAGAACCATAAACTGAGTTGCAACTCTATAAATTGCAGATTTACCTTAATACTAGAACCAAATCAAACACACGTAAACCCAAAAATTGGCTGCAACTCTTCACGAATCCCCAAACTTGAATTCTGGAACCCCAAAATTTAAAACCCACAAACATGGAATTCATCACAGAATTGGCTCTAGAGGAGATGAAAATGTTAGGGTTAGCTATGGAGTCACCTGATACGTGTCAAATTTTCCTGATCCTATCCTCTTCTTGGGTGAATGGGCGAAGGTGATATTCCAGCCGGGTGGAACATAAAGAAGAAAGGATCGAGTTCTTTAGTCTTGGATTTAAGTTTGTTGTTTGTAGAAGAGATATTTAAGGAATGGCATAGATTGTATTTAATGTTAAATTTGGAGAGTGGCGGGTCATTTGGTACAAGGAATAATTTTTCTCCAACCCTTTTAGTTGGGATTCAGAATCCATGTCAAAATATAAAGGCTGCATTTTGTAGCAGGACTATGACTATTTTATTTCTCGGATAACTGCTAGGTTTGTGTGGTTAACATTTTTTTGTCACCTGTTTGGTAAGGGTTTTATGGGATAATGCATGCACAGAGTTTTAGCGGATAAGTTGTTTGGTAGCGTGGAACAACCAATGGATTCCCCCTCCAAAATTTTCATACTCTATGCATTTACAGAATCGCCCTTGCAATTAAGGTATAAGTTACCAGAATTTGGCCAACCCTAATTTCATTGTGTTTGACTTCTCTTATTCTGCCAAAGAAAATGGAAACCCACCCGTCGAGGATTGGCCAACGCCCGCCGTAGCTGTCATCGTTGTATGGTCAAGCCCCCAACTAGATTCTCCTTACGTATGTATGCCCGACGCCCGTGCATACAAAGAAAGGATTCGTTATCCGATGAACCGCCCCACTCCGGCCACCATTGATGTACCAATGAGAGGAGCTAAATGCAAAATTGGCGAGGTGGAAGAAGACCCCCATCATCATTGAAGGAGATTACCCTGTGCAGCAAGTTCCACCTCTTGCATCAACAGCGAGTATTTCACATAGTTTTGTTTTTGTTGTTTATGCATGTTGTATGAATACATAAGATTGCTGAATTTCCCGCTTCTGTCAACCCTAAGTATGCCTATGTTCTGGGTATTTATGCTTTTTGTTGTACTGTATGGATGAATTGCATCTGATGTGTTTTTTTATTTCATGTATTCAGTTGTTTAGTTGGGCATTTCATTTGGTGATGATTTGGTTTTGTTAGGGCACAATTGTGCCACATATTGGTAATGAGCTTGGTTTTGTTTACAATTCGAATACAACTCTGGCACAACTCTGTGAATAGAAAAATACAAACACAACCCTGGCTCATTGAAATTGCCTTGGTTTTGTTTACAATCCGAACACAACTCTGGCACTATAGAATGAAACAGTAAAAATATAATTCTGGCACTACAAAATGAAGCAATAAAAACATAAACAAAGAGGCAAACAATACAATTTGTTCAAAGTCATACTACGAAAGGAAAGGATGGCCTCCCCTTTGCTTTTGTTGAGTTTGTGCAAATTTTGGAATTGGAGTCCTTCGAACAACAGTAGAATAATATTTGGTTATAAACTACGGGATAATAGAGACAAATATCCACTAATTAGAAGACATGCCCAACCCCTATCCTACTAAAATCAGAAGAGAAAACCAGACACCTATCCTACTAAACTCAGATCTAAGACAAAGCTGGTAAACTTTCTAGTGTCATTGGGGAAGATACTTAATGGCCAATATTCAAAATCCAAACCAATAGGTGTAGAGGAAAAAGCGCCAGTAAACAAGGTTAAGACCAAAAAACATTTGCCACCAAGGAATGTCTGGAAGGCTAAACAAGCCCAGATCAAACTGGCTACCACTCTCACTCTGAAACTAAAAGTGAGTAAAGCTTCGTTCCTAACTAGTGGAAAGGTGGGACTTATCAAAAGAATGAATGGCCAACGTGAGCTCCAGGCTGAACTCAAGAGAGGCGGATATTATAGTTTCATTGTAAGCTCAATAGGACCAGGTAAGGTGCTTATATGGAAGAAGGGACCTGGAGAATGACAGTCAAATCTAATATAAGACAGTACGGGGTTATGACACTGGTTGTTAGAGACCTTATCTGACTAGCAAGAGGCAACAGATAACATCAGCACTATCAGATTAGCTTGGATCAAAATCTTTGACATTCCCCTAACTGCATGGAAAGAAGCACACTTGGAGCAAATTGGACAAGCCTTGGGGAACTTGATTTGTATGGACAGTCATATTGTTACTATTACTCAGATGGATGCAGCAATAATGATGATTGAAACGGACATTGCTAAATAGCTTCCACCACACTATCTATGGAGCTAGCAACCAAGCCATACACCCTCTATATCAGAGAGTTGGACAGGCAAATCCTCACCCATTGTGTGGTCTGATCTCTCATCTTCTATCTCAAAAGAGAATTCATTGATGGATGACTCAGATACCAGCTTAGACCAGAGCTTGCCAGATAGTGGGAGTGCCCAACAGGCAACAACCATCCCAGACGTGAACAATCCTACAACTGACCAGCCATACCATACAGGTAAAAAAACTCTTATCACTGATAAGACTGCTGATATTACCTCCTCTAATGCAGGTCAAACCAACATCTGGAGCCTCCCCAAGTTGGAATGGTGGCCAACACTTGCTATTGTAGTTGTATGGAACAATGATTTTGTTGTATGCAATATGGTCAACATCTATGGAAGTTCACATGAAAATTGCCCACTTGCGAGAGCTGGAAAACATTTACAAGAACAAATAGGATGAAGGATGGTGTATTATGGGGGACTTTAATGCAGTCCTAAGAAAAGAAGAGATGGATGGTACCTCATCAAAGCTATGCTCTAGAGAGGGCTGTTTTTCAGGACTTCCTATGGAGGTTTAAACTGCAGGACTTAACCATGACAGCTTAGGGTACTAGACAGCTAGTTGGAGGATGAGGACTATAATAATCTCATTGAGAAAACATGGAACTAACCATGCAATTTAAGATATGTTAGCCAGAGAATCATGTCTAAGATGAAGGCTATAAGGATGGCTATAAAGAGGTGGAATGAAGGAACTTCAAGAGACCTAACTACTATAAGAAAAAGGCTGCTGCAGGAACTCAAATATGTAGAACTAGAGGCAGAATTGTCTGAGAGCACAAGTCCTGAAATCCAGTAGAAATCTATGGAGCTGAAGTTGCAAATAGATCAAACCACAAGGCTATTGGACAATACCCTCTACCAAAAATCCAAACTTCAATGCCTCCGAAAAGGAGATGCAAACACTGCTTTCTATCATGGTTGGCTGAATAATCACATAAATATGAGTACTATACATGGAATATGAGACGAACATAAGGGGCTGGAGGATGTGCAATAGATCAAGAATTGCTTTAGAAGGCACTTTGAGATGAAGTATCAGGAGATCCAATGGCTGAGACCAACACTTCCATCCTCCCTATTCACTAAACTAACTGATGCCGATAGAGATTACCTCATCTCTCCATTTACAAATAATGGGATGATCGAGGCGATTAAATACTGTGGAAGTTCAAAAAGTCTAAAGCCTGATGGATTGAACTTTGCATTTATAAAATATTTTTTTCATCTAGCAAATGCGTGAGACTTATTAGATACTACAAGACTTCTACAGGAACAACATAATTGCAACAGGGAGCAATGCAGCACACATTACATTGGTGGCAAAGAAGCAAATCTAATGAAGGTAGAGGATTTTAGACCATTCACATTGATTGGTACTATGCCTAAAATCGTCTCCAAAGTTCTATCCAGACGCTTGGCACCAGTGCTGGAAAATATCATAGTCCTAACTCAGATGGGTTTCTTGAAAGGAAGGAAGTTGCTAGATAGTATCTTGATTGCCAACAAGGTGATAGATGAGACAAAGAAGTTGAGGAAGAAAGCTCTCATATTTAAAGTACACTTCGAGAAGGCATTCGATACCATAAATTGGTCTTACCTCCTAAAAACAATGAAAAACATGGCCTTCCCTTCGATTTAGATTGACTGGATAAGAGAACTTCTTTCTTCTGCAACTACTTCCATTCATATTAATGGAAGTCCTACCACTAAGTTTATCGCACAAAGAGGTTTGATACAAGGGGATCTGCTATCCCCCCTCCTCTTTCTCATAGCAACTAAGGGTCTTTCAGTACTGTTGAGACAAGCCACCACGCTGTAGATCTTCAAACCTCTCCAGATATGTAGGAACAAGGTTGAAGTCTCTCACCTTCATTGTGCAGATGATACTCTTTTATTTGATGAGGCATCATGGAAAACAGTGAGAACTTTCAAGGCTATACTCCAGAACTTTGAATTGCTATTTGACCTGAGAGTTAATTTCCAAAAAATCTCCTCATGGCATCAACATACAACAACCATAATTGGAGGCAATGTCTACTTACCTAAACTACAAACTGAGTGGCTTACCTCTGAAGTATTTTGGGCTTCCTGTAGGGATTAATTACCATAGAAAAATTGTATGGCAGACAGTGATAGACAAGGTTGAAAGGACCCTTCGCACCTGGGAAAATAAGCTTCTCAGTACAAGTGGGAAGGTGACTCTTGTTAATGCAGTCCTGGCCACCCCCATCTGCACTTCCTCTCGTTATACAGTGCCCCAAAAATAGTTATCAAAAAATTCATAGCCCTACAAAGGTATTTCTTTTGGGGGTCATCCAGTGATAAGAAGAAGACATGTTGGATATCGTGGAAAAAAATATATGTCTGCCTACCCCTAAAGGTGGTCTAGGAATCAAAAGCATTGATACTTATAACAAGGCTTTTCTGGGGAAATGGGGATAGAGACTGCTGCAAGGCAAAGAAAATTTGGCCACTGCAATAATCAGATCTAGGCATGCTACCCCTAAGCATGGACTGAAACTAGGTGCTCTAAGGGAGCTGAAGGAATCCTAGCAACAGTTAGTACCTACCAGAAGACAAAGAAGAAGCCAAGCATATGCTTCCTCATGGTGGAATGAATTGCAGGACCTCATAACCAAAGTTGGTACAGAAATAATATGGATATTTATCTTTGCACAGGGGCAGGAGTTAGGTTCAGGCAGGACAAATGGGGCTCCACCACTACATTGGCTGAACATTTCCATCACTATACAGAATAGAATTAGATAAATATGCTAATCTATCTGAATCCGGGACATGGCTAGATAATTTTTGGGAATGGGGTTTACAGTACTGACGGGCCTCAAGAAATGCTAAAATATCCAGCTGACCAACCTCTTTTATCTTTTGCAGGATAAAGCCCCCACTATAGAAGGGACTGACCATTATACTTTCAAGGGTGGCATGGATGGATGCTACTCAGTTAGTTCAACATACCGGCACCAAGTGGTGGAATCTGATCAGGTACTCCCAATAAAAGAAATTGACCAACTGATCTACCTTTGGAACAAGTTCTCCCCAAAGAAGAAGATAATGCTGTCATGGAAATCCATACTGCAAGTGTTGCCGTTGAGAATAGCACTACAAATCAGAGTGATCATCCCATATGATCAGGACATCAGTTGCATACTATGCCAAATAAGTCAATAAACTTTCAATCATTTATTTAAATCCTGCAATATAACAATTTCTATATGGCATGGAATCCAATTTTGGCTTGCAAAAGAAGGAGATGTACCTAACCTACTCAAATTATGCTCTAACAAACAAATAGCCACCAATCTGGAAGCATGGAAGGCTATATGGATCTCATTTAATTGGCAGGTCTGGAAGCTAAGGAATAGAAATTATTTTGAAGGGAAAGAAATCAACATAGAGGATGAAGTGCAAGCCGTATAGAGAAACACTTGGTTGGGGGTCAAAGCCAAGAAAAAACCTGGCCAATTCCCTTATTCTCTAAATGACTGGATATTACAACCTACACTTGCATGCAGTTCTAGCTGAAATACTTCAACTATAAACCTCTCCATAGCAGTAACAGGTACCATTGGTAGGTGAAATTACCCCTCCCCAAAAACAAGAATATGGCTATAGCATGATCATACATAACTAATGGCTTTACTGATTGTCCTGCTTATAACAAAGGCCTGCCAAAAGGGCAGAGCCACGGTGCATAATGTTTTCTAGGGATTTTCTGGGGAGGACATCAACACTATACAAAAACCTTACTACCATACTCCATTGCAAATGACTTTTCCATACAAAGGATAAGTCTCCATTCCTACCTCCCCCAACCCTTTACTTGATACTCTTATTGTAATTTGTTTCATCTCGGTACAGGGCAGGGAGAGATAGAAGTTCCATATAATACATAACATCAAATCCACACACACAACCTTGGCTCAAGCTCACTACTGAGTCTTCATACTAACTACTTATTGCATGGTTCATGAGTCAAGTCCAGATTATATAAAACAACTAGATGGTCTGATGGCAGGAAAAAATGCTTAATATTTGATTGACCTCAAATCCAGTTTCTATGAAGAGTAGGAGAAAGAAGGCAACTCCCATTTCAATACAAAGATGTTAGTAAGAGAATGGAGTTTCAATCCATGACAAGGATGTTAGGAAGAGAATGGAGTTTCAATCCATGACAAGGATGCTCCCCTAGTTATTCTTTGAAGTTGATCTAATATACTTTCATGCTCAACTAGAGTACCACTTCCTCTATACAATACAAGTATATCTAACCAAACATAACCGAGCTATGTACCAATATCTTTACGAAAAAGGAAATTGATAAGTTGACAGTCATGACGTTGTACTTTGGTGAAGAGTGGATGATGGCGATGATTTGAATGCTGAGATGCTTTGTAGTCTACTATGATGGTAGATGAGTCATGTACCAGATCACCCCTAGTTATGCCAGAGGGCACGAAGGGAAGACATTACATACAGCTCAACATGAAAGAACAAACTAGTGGAGTACCCCTAGTGGTCCTGTATGTATTTTTTTTCATAATTCTTTTATTTTTCTCTTTTTCTTTTGATCCTATTTCAAATAAACATATATTACATATATATATATAACTTAGTTTATCAAAAAAAAAACTATGGTAATGAAACTAGCTATGAAGAAGTGAGTGAATTATATGGACTATGGTAATGAAACTTAGTTTATCAACATGAAAGATCCACTCTTTGGAATTATGACATAACTTTCTTGAGATATAGTATACTACTGTGAAGAAGTGAGTGAGAGTTTGAATTATATGAACTAGGCAGCTGGTGGATGCCCTCAGTATCAACAGCCTGAGCGCTGGTTAGACTTGTATACTGGTACAGGATCGGATGGCATTGAAGCTATCAGCAGAGGCTACTCTGAGGTGCATTTTTAAGAATTACAAGTTCATCTTTCAGGACTCTTAAAGAAAGCTTCATTGGCTATCTTCTTTGTCTTTTCACTCTTTGGGGGAGTATATCATTTGCTCAATCCGTGTTTTTTAGGTTCACTTGGATAGTCTCAGATGTGCTACGATCGAACTTGAAGTCAACTGGTTTCCTTGATGTTTCAGTTGACTGGTTTAGGCGATTGTATTTAGGGTTTAGTGTTTAATAGAATGTCCTAGACATTCTATTAATGTCGAAACCTTCTAGAAAAATGCTCATGGATTGTTAGGCGATTGTATCATTTGCAGTTGCATCTCAGCCTTTCCGGTGATGCCCTCTTAGTTAAAGGACTTGTCATAACTCATAACTAGAAGTTTCTCCTTCATTCCTTTATGGATGCCACTGGGAAAATATCATACTATTTGTTCAAAGTAGTAAAAATATAAACAAAGAATCAAATGATACAATTCGTTCAAAGTCATACTAAGCTCAAAAGAAAAGTACCAACTAATACATAACTTAAAAAACAGTTTGCATCACTAACTACCCTTAACAACATAACATCTAACTGAAGTTTAGCCAAGTTTCCCTTCATTGAAAACCATGATGAATTTAGTCCGCTCCTCGACATCCATAGTTGTCAATAGTAGTAGTGACCAACATGCACAAGGAAGTGATTTATAAGGCGCAACCTATCCACCAAATTCAAATTATCATACTCATGCAAGTCCTTCCTCAACTTCGCTATCTTCGGCATTTTTTATTCCTCCTTCATATTTTGCTCCAGTTTACTAAACAACCGTTCTGCTTGCATGAATACTACGTCCAAATTGGATAGAGTTTCTCATGCCAATCAGGTGAGACTTGACTAGCTAGTTGGTAATGTTTTTTTGCTCTTTCCTCAACTTCTACTCGCTGAACCACCTTCAACTTGTGAAACTTTATCCTACATACTTGATGCCTTGGGCTCGGCTGAATTATCTATTCCTTCATCGTAGTCATCAATAAGTTTATAGTAAGTGAAAGGTGTTGGAGTACGTTCTCTTTCATCCATGTTGTTGTGGTCTCTAGCCCCCAAACATGTGACATGTACTGTCCAAACAACTCACATCAAAGATCATAATACATGAAAGTTTTGCCTCCAGGAGTTGTATATTTGTCATTCACTTGGACATCGACAACAAAAGGAATAGATAATTATATCGAATGGAGAAATACACAACTTAAATAATGTGATAGTATTGAAATCATACATATTCGTGCGTACTCTTCCCACATATCTTCAAAATCCAGAATAAATGCATGCATCTCTTGATGAATGGCCAACCCACTCAATTTTGAAAATCCCTAATAACCCTACGGACATTCCCCCTTACTCGAACCCTAATTCACGAACAACGTTTGTTTAATTTGATTTCAAACAAAGATTCGTGAATCATAATATATAATAATCGATTACATGGAATTCGAAAATATAAACCTTGGCCCTAGGGTGCGTCGGTGAAAATCTTAGTCACAGCAAGAATTGGGAGAATCTAGGTTCAATTTCTCCGTCGTGAACGAATAGATAGATTTGAAGCAAAGATTTTGGTTATTTATACATGGTCTTCTTGTAAATTGTTTGATAGCCAGGGTATTTGCGTAACTTCGCATGTCGGATAAAGAATGGATTACGCAATCCGCTCATTTTTGGGCGGACATAATTTGCGTCATAACCACCTAGTTATCTCGGGCCCGGTCAGGCCGAGACAAAATCCATTGAGCTCTGGGCTAACAAGTGTGTGCACCAAACAGCGGGCAAAGTCGGATCTCGGTTATCCGACATAATCCTCCCATAAACAAGCTACCAAACGAAGTTAAACAATACCATATTAGTGGAGTTCAAAATCTCTGTGACCCAAAATTTCTTAGTGAATCAGCATGACAACTTTTATCCTCCTTTGGGGATAACTCCAGCCTTGTTTGGTACACACCATTTCATGGTGTCCAAATCGCATCTAAAGTTGTATATCGTTTGATGACACGGGATTAGAACGCATTACTCAAGCCACGTCATCAATTACATGTTAGATGTCCATTTTACCCTTCTCCTCCTCTATATACACCAGCGAAAAGTAACAACAAATTGATGATACTATGGTAAAATATACACCAAAATCATATTCATTAGTTTATAGGCAAAAGGAAGTATCAACAAGAAAATGATGATACTCTAGCAAACAAACACAAACACAGTCACTCATAACTCGATGCATCATCACTAGAAGAAGTCAGAATACAATACGAGTGAATTCTTACACTGATGGGTAGTTAAAGAGATTGCACTCTGAGGCATTCGAACTTGAACGGTTCTGAGTTTATGCTGAGCACCAACATTTGATGACCCGATATTGATGCCGAATCCAGACGCCAACTTTGAACACTGTTTGTCTCTCGCCGAACTTCTGTTGGCTTCCAAAATCAAATTCGCGAGTTTCTTTAGCTGAACTGGGATTAGAGGTGGAGTCAATGAGCTTACCAGAGTGGAAGTAAGAATGATGTTGTTGAAAAACCGATCCTTCCCTGAATTAACCAAAAATCGAAAGGTGTATTTTCTATGATATTCCAGTTACAATAGGCACTGCTCCATGAAATATGCGATATGATCCAGAGACATCCATATCCGGTTCTTTGAACTTCAACAAACAAAGGGAAAACAAGACTGGCAACAAGCAAAGCATGCTGGTTTTGATTCAAATGTACCGATTTTGCACCAAATATCCAAAGTACGACAAGCACACTAGCAACGTAGATGGCACCCCTAAAAAATCACAGAAAAATATTAAATTTGTCAAATAATCGCACCCGAGAAACGAATCACAAATAGCAAAGAATCATATAAAGAGATCATTTTCCTTAGACTCGATCTAAGTTAGATGGCACCCCTCAAAAATCAGAAAATCCATAAAACATGAATAATACCTCAAATAATCGCACCCTAGAAACAAATCACGAACAACAAATAGGACCCAAAATCAATAGAAGACTAATAAAACAAAACATAATAGTAGGAAGATGATAGAAATCATACGAGCAGTAAGAATTGAAGTAGATAACTATGGGATGTGATGAGATGGTCTCCGTCATGCGAGAAACGCGCCTCTACAGCATTATCTCTGCAAGCCCATAACTCGATTGCAATTCACGATTTGGGAAAAAAAAAATCACGATTAGAGATTCTCTGGGTTTTCTTTCTTGTCTTCTATCGGAGGTGGGTAAGTTTATGGGGTATTGGTGAGTTCCGATATTGATGAGTTCGGTTGGAGATTTCCAGGGAGGTACAAAAAAGCAT